>JAJONW010001978.1:0-183295 GCA_029582385.1 Solanum tarijense
TTGCTCTAAAATTTGGGTTAGACCCATTTCCCACTCAATTTGACCCCCTAAACAAGAATATGAAGTCGGATTTTCGAAAAACAAAACGGATTTTTTTTGATATAGCTAAACAAGTTTCCGGTAACTTCCGAAGCACATTTTTAAGAACCTTTTGTGTCATTTCACATGGTCAGAGGGTGCCCGATAGACATTTCCCGGGCCAGTATCAGCCAATTTCTCTATGGTCCTATTAGCGGTCACTCTTTGTCACTTAACACAACAGAGTTTGATTACTGCTGGGACATCGTGCGGGGAGGCGCTCTCTAGAGGAATGCTAAGCAGCGGGAGGTTGTTATACTTTGGTTGGAAAATACATTGCATATGGTGAGCGTGTGGCATAGGTCACCGCACCATGGTTGGATATCCGAAAGGTCACATTAAATTTTGTGGCCAAGTTCTTCTGGATGTTGGTGCGTAACAGGGTGTTGCCTACAAAAGTTGACAACCAACTCACATGGGACAGAACCGTCATGGTTGCAGTATTAGTGGCAGGATTGGAGATTGAGTTTGTCTACATGCTGCTGGCATAGATTCACGAGAGGGTATTCAAGACCTCCACTACTTACCCCTTTCCATGTTTGATTTTTCAATTATGTAGGGCTTCAAGAGTACCGATCTAGCACTGTGATAGGTTGATCCACCCTACTGGGACTTTGGATATTGGCCTCATTCAAGTGGGGCAAATGTAGAGGCACCTCGCAGAGAGCCCCAGGTTGAGGTACATACCTTGGGCGCAGATCTTGCAGACATGGTAGAGCAGGCACATGGCGGTGACCCTATTATATCAGACCACACTGATATGGTCCCGACCTCCTTTTCTCAGGCAACTAGTAGGGCTCCTAGCTCATCCAGGTCCATACTACCGTCAGGAGCTGTCGTTATCCCGATGGCCAGAGTACAAAATTTAGAGGCTCAGATGGCCATGCTGCTGCACCACATCTAGCCTTGGATGCAAAAGTTGATAGCCGAGTTAGAGGCCAAAATGGAGTGAAGGATGGAAAGCATGATGGACTGGAAGGTCCAAGCCGTTAATAAGTTCCTCGATGCTTTTGAATTGAAAGTCCGTGAGCTACCGGTCCCGACCATGGATCTATCCTCGCTTCGGACCGAGTTAGCCAGTCTCTGGGCCGACGTTGATGCCATTCTTGCTACCCCTGTGGTTGAACCTCAAGCTGCTCCTACTGCTTTGACTGATGTATGGTGCTGGATGTTTTATTCAGTGGGACCGCCGAGGAGGTGCCCGAACCTACTCATGAAAAAGGTAAGAGGCACCGTTCTAGCTACACTGAGGAGGAAAAATCCCAAAAGAGACAGTGTATGCAGGAGAAGGAGGCTAAGAAGGCTTCACTCTTAGATGAAGAGTTGCACCAACAGAGGGTGCGTGAGAGTGTTGCGGGAGCATCAAGTTCTCTCATAGTTTTAGAGGTCTCGTCTATTGAGAGGGACGATGTGAGCACACTGAGGGTGTTATGATGGATGACGTGGGCACTACTGAGGGTGACCCAAATATTGTTCCGGTGGGCTCCGAGAAACCGGACCTACCGGCTTGTTGATGAGTATTCGGCACTATGCGCCACAGGTTTGCTTCGTCAAATCCATTATCTTTTACTGTTTTGTATGCATTGGGGACAATTACATCTGTTTTGTTGGGGGTGGGATAAATGGATTGTGAGTGATAGGGTGAAGTCTGAGTAACCCAACTCATAATCCTCTCTTGGGGTTTTCTTGCCTGTGTTCTTTTTCCTCGAGAGACTGTTTAATTTTTGTTGAACCGGCATGTGCTAGGATCGTATGTGTATAAGCATGAAAAAGAATGAAGCATGATGGCTTATAAAAAAAAATCTTACCCATCCAAATTTTGTGATGTGTGTTAGACTTGGTAGGCTAAAATAATTTGAATGTGTTAGCTCTGAGTATGACATGATAATGAATAAACTTGATGGCATAACTTAAGCTAAAAACTTGAACTGGGTAATTTGATAATTTGATAATGAAACTATGTGCCAAGAGTGTGTGGGAATAGTTGATTGTTCAAACAGTTTTTGTGCCAATCTAGAACTTGCCCAGTTAGTCCTGCTAAGACAATTTACTCTAGAGGCTAAGAAGTGATCATAGGCCCTATTCTGATAAGTCTGCAAATTGCATAAAAGAAGAGTCCTACCAAATGAAATAAATTCTCCCTTTGATCCAAATGTTTTGAGCCTAAATTAGACCATTTCTTTCTAAACCCCTAACTCACCTTCCCACAATCTACTATGTTGGCCCCAGTCCCTCCTTGGACATGTGCACCTCGACTTTGGCCAAAATCCTAAGTTGAGGGTGGCAAATGTAAAGGGTAACCTCAATCTTGGCCCTGATCTGATATCTTGTATTGTGTACCTCAACCAATGGAAAATCCATAAGTTGAGGGTGGCTATGAAAGAGGAAACCGAAAGAAAAATGGGTATGAAAAGAGTTTTATGTTGAAAAAAGAGAAAAAGAAAAAGAGAGGTAAGGATGTGACTTGTTGAAATCTAAAGAAAAGAATAAAATGCAAGAAAAAGATGAAAGTGAAAAATAAAGAGCTACAAAGTCTAAAGTCACATCCTTGGTTGAAGAAAATCAAGGGAAAGAAGGTAAAACGGTAGGGTGTCAAAAATAGGGCAAAAAGAGGTTGAAATCCTATTGTAATGTCAAGGAGGGCAGAAAGTCACTAAGAAGTACCCAAATGTACCACACCTGACCCTGAGCCTACGTTACAAGCCAAGAAAGTCCTATAATGATCCTAGAATCTAGTTTTGAGAGTGTAAGCAGTGAAAATAAGGGCAAGTCTATGGTATTGAGCATTAACTATACATGAAGTTACTTCTGAGTGTGAGTGTTGAATGAATCCTTGTACTCAAATTCATATTCATTGTGTGAAAAAAGTATTTCGTTTGAAGTAAGAGCACTCGTTACATTGTCGGAATGTTGGTACCTTGGTGATAGTAAAACAGTGTATGTTGTGTGTTGGTTGGTCGATATTTGTCATACTTTGACCCGCATGAATTATCTTGTCAAGTCTAAAATAACAAACTTTGCGCCAGAAAAGAGAGTTGAGATAGAGAGTCATGTGATTGCTTGGGCTTGAAATTGCTTGCTTCTATACAAGTGTCGTTTAGAGTCTTAGTGCGTCGCTTGAGGACAAACAATGAATTTATGTTGAGTGTGTTGATATAACGTTAGTTTACAATATTTTTAATACATTTCACTTAAGAGTTGTGTGTGTCTAGGGCCTTTTTGTATTGGTTTTTATGTGTTTTCATCATGTTTTGCATGAAAGATGCTTAGGCGCGGAAGTGAAGAGACAACTGAAAGAAATGCAGAACACGACATCTATGGAGGTGTTCTATGGACCGTAGGTCCATTGACGCTCCGTAGATGGTGACCGTAGATCAGCAGGCAAGGCAAGGAAAACAACTCAGGGAAATCTGACCAAGTGTGGAACCACGGTGGCCATTGATGGTTTGTAGATTAATCTACAGACCGTATTGCTGATCCGCAGAATGATACTGCGAAGGTTCCAGTACCTGATGTTTGAAGATTCTAAGTGTGAAGCTACGGAGAGGGATTGACGGTTCGTAGATCGATCTACGGTCCGTACTGGAGTTTTGTCGTTTGCTTCAGAGAAGTTGAAATATTTTTTAAGTCCTAGCTGACGGAAGGGACTCGCAGACCGTAGATCCATTGACAATCCGTGAGTCAGTCTCGTGGAATAAAGATGCGAGCCTGAACAAAATTTCCTTATTTTGTTTCCCTTTTAATTTAGGACTTGTTTTCTATAAATAGTGCATGTAAACCTCATTTTTTGGGGTTAGACTTTATTAGTTTTATTCTAGTTCTTGACATGGGAGATTAACTTGCAACTTTAGCAATTCCTAATTTCCTAACTTTGTTTTGATGATTTGGATGTTGCAATTCAAGTTGAGTTTCAGGGTTTATTATTCTTCTTACGTAAGTTCATAATTTTTTCATCTAAAACAATGAATTGTGTTCATATGATTATGGGTAGCTAAACTCCACAACTAGGATTGTGGGAACAATGAGCGATTAACAAAGTATTAATAGTAACTAAGAAATTCTTGAATAGTATTGTTGCATGCATTGATAATTCTTCGTTTAGAAGTCCTTTTAACGAGTGCACACGTTAGAACTCGCGTTGTTGCTACTTGCCGGACCAAGGAGGTAATCAACAAGAAAAGAATTATCAACATAGATTTAGTGTGATACTATCTAATAGGCTAGTGTCGATTGGTCCGAAGTAATAACTAAGTCAAACATCAATGTGATGTCAAATATGAGGTAAAGGTAAGGGTTAATAAATTATACACATGTAGCAGGACCAAGGTGTGGGGTGAAATTCTATAGATGTCGGAACAAGGATATAGAATAGTAAATTTTACAATTAGTTTTCTATCTTAAGTAATGAACTTGTGTCTTGATAATTATTTCATCTTGTTTAAATTAAGAAGCTGAAATAATTAATCGATAATTATGCATCTCATTTTAATTTTGGCCAAATTTAGTTATACCTAAATCTAATAATAGGAACTCAAGCGGATAAGTTTCAAATTTCCACATGACTCCCTTGGGCCCTCAGATCAACCATCGTAGTTTTGTTAATGATGTCATAATCTTCACTTCCAGTAATCAAGAGTCTCTTCAGTTGGTTATGAAAACTCTCATATCCTATGAAAGTGTTTCTGATCAACTCATCAACAGGGATAAAGGTAACTTCATGGTTCCTGAACATACCCCCTAGGATGTCCTCTGTACATAGGGAGGCAAAAAAATCATTTAATACTCTGGAATGGTGGATAAAGTGCTCAAGAAGATTAATGGGTGGCAGTCAAGGATCTTGAGTTATTGAGGAAGAATAACTTTGGTAAAACATGTTCTCCAGTCCATCCCCATTCATACCTTGTCTGCTATCTCACCTCCTAGAACCACCATTAGATACATCAAGAAGCTTATTGCAGATTTCTTCTGGGCTTGGAAAAAGAAAAGAAAAAGTACCACTGGCATCTTGGGAAATTTTGAGTTACCCCTATGAGGAAGCATGTATTTGAGTCAGGCAATTGACTGATATTTGCACATCCTTACAATATAAGCAGTGCTGGACTTTCAGAAGCAAGAGATATCTTTGGGGTCAGTTCTTAAGGGCCAAATATTGTCAAAGATCTAATTCCATTTCCAAAAAATATACCAATGGCCAATCCCTTGTTTGGAAGTATATGATGAGGAAAAAAATTATGGTGGAGCCCTACATACACTAGAAGATTCATTCAGGGGACTACTTATTTTGGTCGGATGACTGGCTCGGATGTGGTACTTTGGCAAGCCACTCGACTGTTATTTCCATACCTAATAACATCATTGTTTCTCAATTCCTTATAGCAGGGCATTGGAATAAAGGCATGGTTAGACAACATGCTCATCCCCTTTTGATCCCCATTATCCTTAATACCAAGTTGTATCTCCATGAGTGAGTTCCTGATCAAGATGTGTGGAAACTGACAGAGAATGGAGATTTTACATGTTCCTCAGCCTGGGAATTTATCAGACAAAAGAGGTCCAATACTAAGCTCAATACTTATACTTGGCACAAACAAGTACCCTTTAAAATTTCTTTCTTAGTTTGGAGAGCTTTGAGAGCGAAGCTACCAACTAATGAAAAAATAGTCACTTTTGGCTTGGAACCTGCAAACTGTTCTTGCGGCAAAAAACATGGTCCTGTTTTTGCTGATAATATTTTTATATCTAGACATTTTGCCAATTACATATGGAAATTATTTTTCCAGTCAATAGGCATTCAACACAGCCAGGTTACTTGAGAAATCTACTGTTGAAATGGTGGGTTCTGCAGCCTTAGAATGAGGTCCACAAACTCATTTTCCACACACTTCTTATCCTTATTTGTTGGAACAATGGAAGAACAAGTGTTCAGTAAAATATGAAGGCAAAACATCCAGCATTACAAGAGTTAAATTCATGATAATTAAATATACCACTCAACTCCTAATGACTGTGTACCCTTTCATAAATTGGCCTAGGTATTGGAATGATTTGATTTCTATGGTAGAAAGGTGTAGTCATGAAGTAAGGGTCATTACAGTTAACTGGAAAAAAACCCCTTACCAAGTTTATAAACTAAACACTGATGGCAGTGCAATAAATAATCTTGGTAAGATTGGTGGAGGAGGCATTTCAAGAGATCACATGGGTAACATGATCTATTCTTTCACCACTCCTTTAGGGACAGGTACTAACAACCAAGTAGAAATCCAGGTAACAACCTATGGTATCAAATGGTGTTTTCAACATGGTTATTTGAAGGTTATCTTAGAAGTGGACTCGGAGTTACTGACCAAATGGATCAACATCAATACCAAAATTCCTTGTGTCATGCCCTGAAACTACCCCCAGGGAGCGGACACGGGACCTAGGATCATGAGTGACCCTAAGCTAACCCTGCTGGCATATCATAAGCATACTAAAGATAAACTAAATTAATAAATACTGTACGGAAGAAAATCATGAAATAATCTGAAATAATGGGGAACACCCATATACTAAATCTGAATATATGAAAATTGAGAGTTTAATAACAACTAAAAAGTCAAACTTAAATACTAAAGCTGAATCTAACTATGTCTGAAAAAAACCTCTAACTGACTGGAAGTGTCAGGACATGCCCTAGCTAAGTCTAGAATATACTGAAAACTAAAGACTAAAAGAAAAGGAAGATAATCTTGTCACTCATCCTCAAAGAATGAGGACTCACTATTGATGTTGCTGAACTGAAGAATGGGAACCGATCTATGCGTGATCTGGATGCTGAGAAGCTGAACCTACATCACCAGAAGATGTAGCACAAAGTATATGTCAGTACTTGAAATGTACTGAGCATGTATGATAGAGTAAAGCTGAACAATAATCATAACTGCGCGTAAATACTGAGCAATGATAAGAGATAAACATGATGCTATACTGAGAATACTGAACATGAAATAACTGAATGCAATGACCAAGTTTATAACATGGTGGTACTAAAATCTGACTGAAACAGAAAACATGGTTAATGCAATAGAATCTGACTGAACTGTGGGAGCTACTAATAACCAACATAAAATCACATGAGCTAAATGTAGAGTCTGATGTATAGGCCTAATCGAAAGGACCCAATATACCCTGCCAGAGGTATAGAGGCATGACTGCGTGATTAGTAAAATGTAATGCCCAACAGAAGGGACTTAACCTATGGGTCACGTAGTTCTGGGACTTGAGGGTGACTGAACCTAGTCCACTCGGTATTAAGCTACTCCTATTTGATCATGTAATTAACAATTTATGACTGAATTTATGTAATACTGGATAACTCAAAATTCGGGGATGCAACTGAGAATGCAACAATAATATAACGATAATGAAACATTCAAAAATTGAGGCATGTATGTATATATCTGAAATAATTGAGCTAGCATGTGTAATTCATGAACTAAAAGAATTACATGACTAGGGTTCTGAATTCATGAAAGAATCTACATAAAACGATACTAAATTCATGACAATCTGATTTGGATTGTTCTAACAGTTAAAACCCAACAAGTTCTAACATTCAAGAAACCCTAGGTCTAGATAATATTAAGGGAATCAAGAATCTGACTGAATTCTAGGGACCTAATGGGCGAAAAGAACCCACTAGTGAAATTCCAGATACCTGGTGACGAATTCCACAAAGATATCTTTCTATTTCGGGGCTAAAACTGATGAAAACCTTGCTGCATTTTTGAAAGCTTTGGTCGACTCTTTCTCCTCTCTGGTTCTAAGTTTGATCTATTATTTTGAGAAAGAATTGACTAGGGTAGGTTCTAATTAAGTTACTAGGGTAAAATTGACCAAAACTACGTAGTATAGGGGTTAAATGACGTAGTTTAGGGGTCCAACACATAGGGAAAAGACCAAAAGACCCCTGACTTAAAAGGTCGACTAGATGGAGCTGACGAACGGGCCGTAAGTCGACTGAAGGTCCGTCTTGTCAGTCGTCATTTGGCTGTCAGAGGGCTAAAATCTGGGTTCTGAAACTAAAAGTTGACTAGCCCATCGACGAAGCTGACTACATGCCATGAGTCGACTGACGATCCGTCTTGTCAGTCATCGTTTGGCTGTTAGAGTGCTGAAATCTAGGGTCTGAAACTAAAAGTTGACTGGCCTATCGACGGAGTAGACTGACGGTCCATAGGTGGCCTCCACCTGCCATTTCTGAAAATCTGGACTTTTTTTCTTCTTCAAATCTAGTTTGTTACAATATCTCCCCGTTGGGAACATCCATCCTCGAATGAAGTCTAAATTAGCTAGGTATGGAGGGAAGGAGCTACAATCCCTACTACTAAGTACTAGAAATTGATATCTAACTGAACTATGTTCCGAGAACATGCAAATATGCTGAAAACGCAGGAACAACTGAAGGAACAAGGTACTAGGACTAAATTTGTGCATGAATGACTGAACAACTGAAGATAAACTAATACCTCAAGATGGAATTGAATCAGAAGAAAAGAGGCGAGGATACGTGGCCTTCATTGTTCCTTCTGCTTCCTAAGTAGCTCCATCTATAGACTGATTCCTCCACAAAACCTTAACAGAAGTGACTTCTTGTTTCTCAACCTTGTAACCTGACGATCAAGAATCTCAACTGGCACATCCCGATAAGTGAGACTATCTTTCACAGCCACACTTTCTAAAGGTACTATAGATGTTGGATTACCCACACACTTCTTCAACAGCGAAATGTGAAAAACCGGATTTACCGCTACTAGTTCTGTTGGCAACTCTAACTCATAAGCCACTTTACCAACACTTTTCAAGATCTTGTAAGTGCCTACATATCTAGGACTGAGATTCTCTTTCTTGCCAAACCTCCTCACCCCTTTAATAGGTGACACTTTCAGGAAAACCCAATCATCAACTTGGAACTCTAATTCCCTTCTCCTTACATCTTCATAGGACTTCTAGCGACTCTGGGCTATCATAAGTCTATCTCTAATGAGTTGCACTTTCTCCATAGCATCATGAACTGACTCTGGCCCTATCAAGGCTGCTTCACCTAATTCAAACCAACCAACTTGAGATCTACATCTTCGCCCATACAAAGCCTCATAAGGGGCCATTTGAATGCTGGAATGAGAGTTATTATTTTAGGTGAACTCTATAAGAAAAATGTGATCATCCCAACTACCCTTGAAGTCAATCACACAAGCTCTCAACATTTACTCTAAGGTCTGAATGGTACGCTCTACTTGACCATCCATCTGCTGATGAAATGTTGTGCTAAGATTAACCTGAGTACTAAGACCTTTCTGAAATGACTTCCTGAAATGAGAGGTAAATTGAGGAACTCTATCTGAGATGATAGACAAAGGAACCCAATGCAACCTCACTATCTCATTAATGTAAAGCTTGGCATAGTCCTCCACCGATTTTGTAGTCTTGATAGCCAAAAAGCGTGCAGATTTAGTAACACTGTCAACAATCACCCAAATGGAGTCATGTTTTTTGCGAGGACAAGGTAAACCTATGATGAAGTCCACATTGATCACTTCCCATTTACAAGTAGGAATGTTGATCTCTTAAGTCATACCTCTTTGTTTCTGATGTTCTACCTTGACTTGCCGACAATTGGGGCACTTAGCCACAAAATCTGCTAAATCCTTTTTCATGCCATTCCACTAAAAGACTTTCCGTAGATCACGGTACATCTTAGTGGCTCCTGGGTAAATAGAATATCTAGAATTATGGGCTTCTGCAATAATCTGATGTCTCAACTCACCCACCCTAGGAACACATAATCGACCCTCATAGCGAAGCACACCATCTCCCCCTTGGGAGAAAACCTCAACTCTCTGTTGATGGACTGCACCCTTTAGTTGAAGAAATATCAGATCATTGTCTTGCTTTCCCTTAACCTCCACTAGCAATGTAGATAACGACCTATTCTAAACTGTCAATCCACGCTCTGATAAGCTCAGAAGGCTAACTCCCAAGCGAGCAACAATGTGAACCTCCTTTGCTACTTCATTTTTTTTCTTCCTCAACATGTGTTACACTACCAATAGATAGTCTGTTAAGAGCATATGCTACTACATTGACCTTACCAGGATGGTAATGCACACTCATCATAATCCTTGAGGAAATCAAGCAATCTCCTTTAGCGAAGATTCAACTCTTTCTAGGTGAACATATATAGAAGGCTCTTATGCTATGTGAACGCATCTACATGGACCCCATACAAGTTATCTCTCCAAATCTTAAGGGAAAACACCACTGTTTCTAACTCTAGGTCATGAGTTGGATAGTTCTTCTCATGCACCTTAAACTGTCTAGAAGCATAATCTATAATCTTACCTCGCTGCATCAACACACAACCTAGGCTAACTCTGGATTCATCACAATATATAACATAACTGTCTGACTCCTCTGGTAGAGTCAAAATAGGAGCTATAGTCAACCTAGTTTTCACTTCTACAAAGCTTTTCTCACCATTGTCTGACCACTGAAACTAAACCTTCTTCTGCGTCAACTTAGTCAATAGGTGAAAATCCTTCCACGAACCTTCTGTAGTAACCAAGCAAACCCAAGAAACTTCTAATATTTGTAGGAGAGGTAGGCCTGGGCCATTGTTTCACTCCTTCTATTTTCTAAGAATCCACTTGGATCCCTTCGCTAGACACAATCTGCCCAAGGAAAGCAACCAATTGCAACCAAAACTCGTACTTGCTAAATTTAGCGAATAACTGGCGATCTTTGAGAGGTTGAAGAACAACCCTCAAATAATTCACATGTACTTCCTCATTCCTAGAGTTAATGGGGATATCATCAATAAAGATGATAACAAACAAGTCCAAGTACTGCTTGAACACTCTGTTCATCAAATCCATGAAAGTTGCAGAAGCATTAGTTACTCCAAATGACATAACAACAAATTCATAATGACCATACCGAGTTCTGAAGGTTGTCTTCGGAATGTCACTATCCCTGACTCTGAGCTGATGATAACCGGATCTGAGGTCTATCTTTGAGAAATGACTAGCACCTTGAAGTTTGTGAAACAAGTCATCAATCCCGGGGATGGGATACTTATTCTTTATTGTGACTTTGTTCAACTACCTATTGTCAATGCATATCTTGAGGGAATCATCTTTTTTCTTCACAAACACTACAATATTTTAGGCCTACGACCACACTAAATCTGGACACGCTTGTAAAGTGTTGCCTAAAATATTTTTGGGGGCCGTTTTAAATCGTAGCCCAAATTTTTAACTTTTAGCTTCGATAATACTAACAACACTTGTAAAGTGTACTCTTTAACTGTATAAGCCACACTTTATAAGTGTTGTTACAGTATGATATAAATGGCAACAACTATGTACAGATAGGGCCACACTTTTAAAGTGTCCTATTTTTATAATTGTAAAAAAATACATTACAAATGTGGCCTTAATGTTTTCACTAAAATATTATATTTCCTCCAACATTTTTAACATTAAAACTTGTTTTCCCTCCAATTTTTATTGGGCAAAAAAAAAATTAAACATTAAAACTTATTTTCAGCTAAAGAAGTGAAGAATTGAAGAAATACGCTATTCTCTGAAGATAAACTGAAGAAAACGTACGACTTCCCACACAAATTTCCATCAAACTTCAGTTGAAGAACACAATTTTCAGCTGAAGAACTGAAGAAAAGTAGGATTTTCTCTCAAGAAGAACTTAAGAACACGATTCCCTCACAAATTCCTTGTTTAAGATTGAAGAGCTGAAGAACACAATTTTTCTCACAGATTCCTTGTTGAAGAGATGTTCCATCAGATTTCTTATTGAAAATTGAACAAAATGCTTCACAGATAAAGATGCCTCGTATCTTAAAGCTTTAGAGTTGTTGCAATAGGGTTTATCAGGTAAGAAATTCTATCTTTGAAAGTCCAAATTTTAGCTTTAGGGTTTTGATATTCTTGTGTATCTTTGAAAGCCTATATTTTAACTTAGGGTTTCGATATTCTTGTGTTGTTGACATGATTTTTGTTGATTTTTGGGATTCTAGCTCGTAGTTGTATTACCATGAGCATTAATCACTAAATATGTATAACTCGGCTGATTTTCTTTGAAAGCCTAGTTTTTTTCTGCTCTTGAATGTTTAATGTACCATCTGAAGCTAGGTTGTCTTTCTCTGAAGAAATGAGTTGAAGCTAAGTCGTCTTTCTCTGAAGAACTGAAGAGCTGAAGCTGATGGTACCTACGATTCTCTTCTCCCAGATATCGGTTTCATCAAGCGTAAGTAGCTAATCTACTAATCATCTAGTACTAAAAAGAGTCTTCTTGTCAATTAATTGAATTTTTGTTTTGTGTTTAGAAAAGGAGAATATGAAGGAATTGATTACTTTGGGGTTGTTCAAATGGAACAAATCACGAGTTACAACTAAAATTCCAAAGTATATGAAGTAAGTGCCAAAAATCGTGAACCCTAGGCATATTCAGTAGCTGAGATAGAAGGAATTACTACTCGGAAGCATTTGAGTGAGTTAGTATCTATCGTTAATAGCTTGTTTTAACTTTCATTGAACCTTTTTGAGTTTCATTTTTAGCATCAAAACTTGTTGAGATTTAATTGATCTGCTGAGATTTAGAACAGAAAAAGTACTTTAGAAATGCTAGAACAGAAAAAATATGCTTTAGATTTAATTGATCTGTTGAGATTTAAAACATAAAAAGTACTTCAAAAAATTGATAAAAACAGGACAAGTATTAATATGATGATATTGTTTTGAAATATAAAATTTCTAAGTCTCTCTGTCACGCTTTTGGCAAGATGAACTGAAACTAAGTATCTCTGTCATGCTTTTCCCTCAGATTTCTCGCTGAAGAACACGATTTCGGACAAATTTCTCGCTGAAGAACACTATTTCTATCATAGTTCTCGCTGAAGAAAACAATTTTGTTGGAATAGGGTTTATTAGGTGAGAAATTTTATCTTTGAAAATCCAAATTTTAGCTTTAGGGTTTTGATATTCTTGTGTTTTTTATATGAATTTTGGGAGTCTAGCTCGTATTTTAGCTTCATCGGTTGAATTTTGGGAGTCTAGCTCGTATTATAACTTCATTAGTTTATTCTTTGCCTTGAGAATTAATCACTAAATAAGGAATTCTATGTTTTACTTAATTTATTGACTCTTGTGCATGTTCATGAAGTTAGATTTGCTATTCCATTAAGATGACAAAATGTATGCTTTACATTGTACATAAGTAATTTCTTGAATTTGCTTTAATCTAGGTATCTTGGGAATGACTTGCAAAATGGTGCAAGTTCTCATTAGTCTCTCTCATTTCCTCTCGACATACCTCCAGTTTCTTAAGAGTCCAATTATATGTGCAATAGTAGCTGGTTTGACAATTATAAAGTGATGAAGTGTCATAAAAGAAAAGTAAATGCCTGCTTGTTTGCTCATGGAAGCCTTTCTCCATAAATATGCCATTGGGAAATAGATTTTCTTAATATTATTCAAATGGTAAGAATATTTGTATTCATTAACCAATTTCGGAGCTTACAATTCAGTTTTTTTTACTATTTTAGCTCAAGTTACAACATATATCTTCCACAGATAGATGTCATAAATCTTTTTCTATTTCAGATCTGTTTTATGCATTAAGAATGGAGAAAATAATCATTCAAGGAAAGGACTTCCTAGTTGTGAATCATTTTATGTGTTTGTGTTCCATAAAGTCATTAGTGATTACTATGTTAATTAAGCACTTTTCAAAGTTTTTAATTGTGGTTTGTGATGTTTGAGATGAGCTTAAATGAAGCGACATGGACAGTGATGATTATGTATGGTGTAGTAGTTGTCTTTGTTTTAGCTTAAACAGATAAAAGAAAATCGCCTAATGTTTTTTTTGTCTTTGCTGAAATTTGAACCCGAGACATCATGATTGTCAGGGTGCCTATTCGTTGTTATGATGGTGGTTTCTAAAGTCATTTTTTATGTGTATTTTAGTGTCATTTTCTTTATATCGTTGTTATATAGTATAAACAACTTGAGTAGAGATGAAGTAGAAGGGGAAAAAAAGAATTGGATATATATGAGTTAAATAATTTTTTTTTTTTTTAGGTTGAATGTTTATTTGCTTTCTCTTTTTCTGTTTTTTTGCTTGTTGCTCTTTTATTGTATATTTGGTTGGTGATAGTGGAGGTTGTTTGTATTAGGAGTTCCTTTGAAGGGATTGTGTGTTTTACTTAATTTGGTTTCTAATTTGGAAGTGGATTGCAATTTGCAAATCCATTATGTAACTGTATTTTTTTTTTTAGTTTTATACTATTGCATATGCACATTTTAATCAAACTTTTTTGTCTAAATCAAGAAATCTTCTCAATTATTTCAGGTTTTACTGAGAGGAAATTAATATTATGCAGACACCAAATAAACCTCCCTTGGCTCCTTACTGCTAATCATATGAATAGATAAACCTCCCTTGGCTCAGTAGAAATCTAAAGATGTATCCTCTCTTTTTAAGGTAACCTGTGGAACTAGAAATTCACCTTGAAGAGGTGTCTGCAATAGAGTGTATTGGTGTTGTTGGAGTTGAGTTTCCCTTTTTCTATGCTTTGTGTGGTGCGATTGTCATCCTAATTTATAGGACCCCTCTTTGGATTCTTTTCCTTCTGCCCCCCTGCTGCCCTGTTTGATATGAATTTTCAAACTTATTATTCACTTGTTCCAAATTGAATACTCAGAAATCTACCTAAAGCCAGGGGTAAGTGCAATTAGAATGAATTTCTTGTAGAATCACATATTAGTAACTAAGAGGCGACACTCAAAGAATGCAATTTATCTTGGGAAAATGAAATATAATCTATAATTAAAGTCACCAATGCATGCTTTAAGTTGCCAACTATAAAGTTGAGTCTGGATTGAGGATAATATTTAGGCCACAATATGAAATTGACCTCTTATTTTGGCTAGTCGGTTACACATTTTGTGGAGATGAGCAATGAATTTTTTTAGGGAACATATCCTAATCCCTTACTGTAGAGAATTTTCGATGGATGTTACACATTGAGTGTGGTATGTTAAGAGGTCCAATCTTCTTTGTTATTTATACCCTAGTTCTTTTCTTCATTTTTGTCCACTTCATTTTGTTAACAGTGATAATGCAACTGATGGAAAATATTTAGTCCTTGTGGATAATAAAAATATGCCTGTCTTGTCTACAGAAATTAATCTGATATCGAACAATAACACAATTGTTGTACTGACTGATCAAGGGGAATCTTGTTCTTCACGGTTAGAACGAGTTGAATGAATTTGTATTGTTATGGGAGACCTTTAATATATCATTTGATCATAGATATCATTTCTCAATACATTTTTGGTTATAATAACTTAATACTTTTGTTATAGAAGGCCCTTCACTCCAACATAACTTCCTGATTTGTAACTGCTGCAATCTGATTTGTTCTCGATTAATAATATGCCGTAAGCATAGGTGTATCTATCTTCTTCTGGATTAATGATATGCTACGTACCTCCTCCGTGTTCTTAGCATCAACGACTTCATTAGATACTTGTGGACTTGGTTTTGATCCACGTCCGTTTAACATTGATTTTATGTCATTCTTGCTATTTGTTTCCTTCTGAGAAGGATCAGACGAAGAATGACCTTTAGTATCCGAAGGCTTGGACTTACGGGGACCTTTCTTATTACTCTCCTTTCGAGCTGATTTCTTTGTTGGAGCAATCACTTTGTTCTCCTTTTGACTTGCTTTCTTGCTTGGAGTGGTTTTTGATTCGGTGGATCGATCCTTAGCTGTCCTTGTAGACGCGAGACGTTCTATAGTGGAACTCTTAAAAACTATTTTTTTAAATCTATTGGTTGCCTCAGGTTTTGGTTTCTCAATTTTTGAAGATGTGGCTGAATTTTTTGGATTCTTCCTTGATGTTTGTTTGGTTTAACTAGTGGCACCACTTCTTTCTGCAGTTCTCTTTTGACATTGCAATAATGATTGTTCCAATTTCTTTCGATTCTCCTTATCTTGTTAGTAACATTAAGAGAGAATTAAGTCATCATAATAATAACAATGATAGATGAAAAGAATAGGAAAATATCCATACCTTGTCAGCTTTGCTCTTCTGAAATGTTGAAGGTGATTTTTTGATAAAAATATCCATAACTTAAAACAGTAACTACTACAATCTGATTTTTTGGTTTGTGTTGATTGTTAATTTCATTTTAAATGTGTAGGGAAATGGAGGTGATCAAATTTGAAGGATCACCACAAGTTAATTTGATCTCATTGAAGTGGAAGTGGATGATGAAGAGTTTTTGAACTATTGTAAAAGTTTGAATAAATTATATTTGATTTTGTGAAATATATTCATTGCTTGAATATATAGATCTATTGTAAGATTACTTTTTGAACTATTGTGTACACATATATTTAGAATATTTCTTTATAAGTATGTGTAAGTACACAAGACATACTATCTTTTGAAGTTTATTGCAAATCTATATATTTGAATTACTTATTAGCTAATTTGATGCTTGAGATTATTTATTGGAAAACAATATTGGTGTTTTTAATTAGAAATTGTGGCATATAAATAGTTTATAGCCAAAATAATATTACTACACTTAAAAGTATAGCGATTGGACTGTAAATTGTGGTATGCACATGGGCAAGGACTACACTTCAAAGTGTTGTCATATATTAGATAGAAAAGGCAACACTTTAAAATCGTGGGCAATATGGAAGAAAAGGCCACGCTTGAAAGTGTAGCTGATAAGGCAACACTTTTAAGCGTAGCTGCAAAGAGTGGCCTTGTTGAAGTTTGCTTTTAGTTACTACAGTAACTTTTAGCAAAATAAGTTATTTAGTTTGAATAAATTTGAATTTTGAATTTTAGTTAATTTTTTTATGTTGTTGAGATATTTTAGGTTGTTTAAATTTTAAATTATGCAGATTATATGTTTTATGTTGTCTATTTAAAGCCCCTCAATGCTTAATAAAATTATTGAAAGCTATTGAAAGTCATTTCAAGCCATTGAGAGACATTTTTAATCTTTTTGTGCTTCCCCACTTTTAAAAAAACACCAACAGTGGTATCAAGAGTTTCGTTGATCTTAAGGGATCTGTGAAATCTTCCAAAGACCAGCATACATTTTTAACCCGTAATGGCTACCTTTATAACCTATCAGGGCTACCAATTTTAACTCATCAAGGCTACCTTTTCAACCCATACTTTTTTCAACGCACAGGCTTTTCTAAATCATTTTTTAACCAATATAATGGCAAGTAGTTGTCACTCTTTGAATGCCCCACAAATTTTCACAAACGAAAACTATCATATTTGGTCTTTGAGAATAAAATCATATTTTGAAACCTATGTGATATGTGAGGTTGTGATGGAAGAAAAACCCTTACTACCTCTCTCTGCAAATCATACAAAAGTTCAGATTAAAGCACTTTCAAAAAAAATTCTACACAAGACAATGTCATCACATGTGTTTTTGAAGAACAAAATCAAAAGATGAAATTTTGCAAGTTCAAAAATAATGGAAAAATCCAGCATCAACTAACAAAGCAAAAATTGAGGAGGAGCATTTTTTTTCAATTGCAGTAACTAAAGCAAAGGAGGAGTGTTGAAGTTTGCTTTTAGTTATTGCAGTAACTTTTAGCAAAATAAGTTATTTAGTTTGAATAAATTTGAATTTTAAATTTTAGTTAGTTTGGTTATGTTGTTGAGATATTTTAGGTTGTTTAAATTTTAAATTATCCACAAATTATATGTTTTATGTTGGCTATTTAAAGCCCCTCAATGCTTAATAAAATTATTGAAAGCTATTGAAAGTCATTTCAATCCATTGAGAGACATTTTTAATCTTTTTGTGCTGTCCCACTTTTAAAAAAACACTGACAGTTTTTGCCTCTTAGGCTACGCTTTTAAGTGTAGCTGATAAGGCAACACTTTTAACCATAGCCTATTTTCCTTTTAGGCTATAGTTTTAAGCATAGCTGATAAGGCAACACTTGAAAAGTGTCGCCTAAACTCTAAGGTTACGCTTCTTTCGGCCACCCCTGGAAAATCGTGGCTTAAAGTCAAAAAGTGTGGCCTTTTATCAAAGCCCACACTTTTTCATAGTTTAGGCCACACTTTTCTAGGGTGGTTGTAGGCCTGTTGTAGTGAAACAACACTAGTGCACCCCATGGGGAAATACTGGGTCTAATGATGCCTTTATCTAGTAGGTCTTTCAACTGCTTTTTCAATTCCTTCAGCTCTGTTGGAGCCATTCTGTGAGGAGGACTAGAGATAGGCTGGGTATCTCAAAGCAGATCAATTCCAAAGTCGATTTCCCTTTCGGGAGAAACTCTGGGAAGATCTTCTGGAAACATATCAAGGAATTCGTTAACTACTGGAACGTACTTAAGAGTTGGGGTTTCAGAGCTTGAATCTTTAATTCGAACTAGATGATAGAGACAACCCTTAGAGATCATTTTTCTAGCCTTAAGGTAAGAGATGAATCGACCCATAGGCGTTAAGGTACTATCCTTCCATTCTAAGATTGGTTCGTCTGGAAACTGAAAACGAACAATCCTAGTTCTACAATCGACTAAGGCATAATATGAATGTAACTAATACATGCCTAGAATGACATCAAAGTCTACAATTTCTAACTCTACAAGATCTGCTGAGGTGACTATCTGGGATACTATGACAGGGCAATTTCTGTATACCCGTCTAGCTATAACTGGGTCACCTACTGGAGTAGAGACTGAGAAGGGTTCTGGACTAATATTGAAGTTGACTACTATATAGGGAGTTGCAAAAGAAAAAGTAGCCCCTACTATCTTTCCACTGAGTGTACCATACGTGTGCCACATCCTTAAGCCAGTAGGATGCCAACTCAACCCTACCATTACCAGTTACTTGCATCACTCCAAAGATTTTCTTAACCTTATCAATGAAGTTATGTGGGTCCTCACCAACTTGTGACCCTAAACACTCAGGCAGATTCATCTTAACAAAATCTCAGACCCTAGCTGCCACTGATCCACCATTTCTGTTAGTAGGAACTGGAACCCGATGATTGTTCTGGTTGGTCATACTTTAAGCCAAAAACTGAATCGCATTCTGAAACTCTGCGTTCGAAACCTCATGGTCTGGGACTAGAGGAACTGAGTTAGCATTATGTGCATTAGCATTCCTTGCATAAGATGAACGAGGAGGCATGATCTTAAGCATATAACGATGGCTTAGAAGGAGAGATCATACCAACGCACAATAAGAATATCAAGAAAGTGAAGTTTTCCTAAAACACTTTGTAGCCTCTCTCTCATTAGATGTGGTGCAATTCACACCCATGAAAAGGACTCTACTTTTGTGGCTTTTCAAACATCCCAGAACTCTTAAACCTAGTGCTCTGATACCAAGTTTGTCATGCCCCTAAGCTACCCTAATGGCCCGAATACGAGACCTAGGATCACGACTAACCCCAAGCTAACCCTGCTGGCATATCAGAAGCATACTAAATATAAACTAAATCCATAAATACTGTGCGGAAGTAAATCATGAAATAATCTGAAATGATGGGGAATACCCTTATACTAAATCTAACTATATGAAAACTAAAAGTTTAACAACAACTAAATAGTCAAACTTAAATACAAAAGTTGAATCTAACTATGTTTGAAAATAGCCTCTAACCGACTAGAAGTGCTGGGACATGCCTTAGCTAAGTCTAGCAAATACTGAAAACTAAAGACTAAAAGAAAAGGAAGATAATCATGCCAGTCGTCCTCGAAGAATGAGGACTCACTATTGATGCTGCTGATCTGAAGATCGGGAATCGATCTATGCGTGATCTAGAAACTGAGAACCTGAACATACATCACGAGAAGATATAACGCAGAGTATGCGTCAATACTTGAAAGGTACTGAGCATGCATGATAGAGTAAAGATGAACAATAATCAGAACTGAATCAAAGCGTAAATACTAAGAAATGATAAGATATAAAATGATGCTATATTGCGAATACTGAACATGAAATAATTGAATGCAATGACCAAGTTTATAACATGTTGGGACTTCAATCTGACTGTAACTAATAGCATGGTCAATGCAATAGAATCTGACTGAACTGTGGGAGCTACTAATAACCGACATAAAACCACATGAGCTAAATATGGAGTCCGATGTATACGCCCAATTGAATTCATGAAAGAATCTACACAAAACGATACTAAATTCATGACAATCTGATTTGGATCATTCTAACAGCTAAAACCTAACAATTTCTAACATTCAAGAAACCTTAGGGCTAGATAATATCAAGGGAATCAAGATTCTCACTGAAATCTAGGGACCTAATGGACAAAAGGAACCCACTAGTAAATCCCACATACCTGGTGACGAATTCCATAGAGAAATCTTTTGATTTCGGGGTTAAAACTGATGATTACCTTGTTTTATTTTGGAAAGATTTGGTCGACTCTTTCTCTTCTCTAGTTCTATGTTTGATCGATTATTTTGAGAAATAATTGACTAGGGTAGGTTCTAATTATGTTACTAGGCTAAAACTGACCAAAACTACGTAGTTTACGGGTTAAATGGCGTAATTTAGGGGTCCAATGCATAGGGAAAAGACCAAATGACCTCTGACTTAAAAAGTCAACTAGCTCATCAACGGAGCTGACTGACGCGCCGTAAGTTGACTGACGGTTCATCCTGTCAATCATCATTTTGCTGTCAGAGGACTGGAATCTGGGTCATGAAATTATAAGTTGATTGGCCCATCGACGGAGCTGAATGACGGGCCGTGAGTCAACTGACGGTCCATCCTATCAGTCATCGTTTGACTATTAGAGGATTGAATCATGGGGTCTGAAACGTAAAGTTGACTGGCCCATCGACGGAGCTGACTGATGGTCCGTAGGTGGCCTCCATCACTGGCACCTGCAACTTCTTAAAATCTGGAAGTTTATTTTTCTTTGAATTTGGGGTGTTACACCTTGGAAGATCCAACAGTTCATTAAGGAACTCAGAGACACCACTAGGCAGTTACAATTCTTTTAATGCCAACATATTTATAGAGAGGCAAACAGTACAACCAATTACCTGTCTTTCTGGAGTCATCAAATTGATATTCCTCAACACTTCTATACACAACAACACCTTCATCAAGTAGATCAAAGTTACTTCCTATTGGAGAAAATAGAGGTAACTAACTTTAGAAGAAAAAAAATTGAAATGAAATAAGAAACGTCCCTAATCTTTGATGTTTTTTCTGATATAATCCCCACTATATCTCTTTTACTAATTCTTTTCATCTTGGCTATTGTTGTCTAAGCTATAGCTGCTATGAATAGTTTTTTAGTTTGACTGTCTCTTTACTTTGTAAGGGGAGAGTTTCCGTATTTATGCATTTCCTAGATCTATTGTATTTGAGAGGAGTCTTCTCTTCTTAGGTCGTTTTATATGTTAGGTTCCTTTTTTAGTATTGGTGATGATTTGAAACTTCCTTGTAGGAGGATCAATTCACTGACCATCATAGGATGGAGGTAAGGTTTATGTCCCCCCCTCCTTGTATTTTGATTGTTATTTTTATTTATGTTAAGGTCTGGGTGTTGCTAAGCCCCTGAACCCCCAAGAGTCGTTAAAAAAATAACTCTTGCTTCTGCACATATATAATGCACATAATTGTACACCCTATATTCCCACGCCCTCACGCATTTGTCTCTCCTTTTCTTTTCCAACTTTCACACGCGTTACCCTCCCCTTTCTTCTTCCCAAAACTTCAAAAGTCAGATAAGAACCCTAGTTCTTCATCCGCCCATCACCTCTATCAGTCCCTTTCCACATTTTCAAAGATTACAAACCTCGGGACCAAATTTGTTGACTTTGGCTGAGAGAAATCTCACCCAAATCTGATGCGGATCAAGAGATATGACATCAAATCTGGATTTTAGGGGTATGTTCTCCTCTTGCTTGTTTTTCCTTCCATTCTTTTCAATCAATCTGTCATCTCCCACTCAAACGGCTATTTGAATTCAAACCTTTATTTTTTTGCTCTAATTACATGGTATTGGTGCCCATTTGGAGAGAGTTAGAATTTGAAGGTTGGAGAATAGTATTCTTCAAAATCAAACCCACGAAGGTTTGAGACTAAGATTTTCGATTCTTCTTTCATGTTCTTTTACTTATCTGTTGGTGGGGTGGAATTACTTTTCGCTCGTTGTCTCCGATCGCTGCTCCGAAAGAGATGATATTCTGTTTATTTTGTTTTGTTCTTTGTCTAATATGATTCTTTGATTCATATATGGTATTTTTCCCTTTTAATATTATAGTTTGTTCTGTTTTTTTTTATTCATCTTAAATTGAATCAGTCTGCATTGTATTTTTTTAGTTACATTTTTTTAGCTGATTTAAAATTATGCAATCAATGCTTGTTTATTAAATTTGTTTCTATTGGTTTAAGTAGTGACTAAATCAGGAAGCTGTCATTTTTGGCCCTATGTTTGTCTTACTATTCTTGAAAAGGAATTATTGAATGTTAGCCTAATCTCATGTAATATATGAGTTAAATTTTTGCTCTTGACTTTAATCTATGATATTATCGTTCTGGTTTTATAGCCTCCCATTAAATTCATCTACTCATCATATATCCCATTAAAGTCCTTATTTTGCTGAATGAATAAGTTGAATACCAATTAAATTTTTCGGTTTTTTTAGCTTGAGTCCTGCAAAGGATTAAACTTTCATAAGGTGTTCATCTCCTTCCTATTTTGTTTCTAACATTGTCCTCTTGTTCAAATGGGCTAAACTTTATGTTCTCATAATGCTCATGTTATTGTCTTGACAATCGTGGGTTATTTTTCTGTTATTATTAAGCCGGAAGTTCTGATTTTTGAGTTCGAATAATACATTTCAATATATATCTTGATAGCGTGAACAGAACCACAATTATAGATTGTTTTCTTTCTTGATAGTTTAGGGTCTACAATACATTGTCTTCTTGTAATATATTTATTGTGGCCTATAAATTTTGTTGTGTCTTTGAATGGTTGTTTTTGGGCATTTGAGAGGACTAAATATTTTTAATGTCGTTAGGGTTTTGCTCGAATTTTCTTGCTTTATTTGAAGTTTACTTTTTTCTAAAAGAAAAGACAAAACATTACCATAAATGTTTTTACTTTTTCTGAAAGGAAAATATAATATTCTTCAATATTTTAGTTATTCTTTCCTTGGAAGAAATGTTTGGAACTCTATAAATTGAAGACATTTCTTCTGATATCAAGAACACAAGAACCTCCACAATGTAGTCGTTTAAGAGTCTTGTTTACGGAAAGATTTTCACCTAAAAATATTTATGCATTTTTAGTATTAGTTTTTAATATGTAGGCTGCTTGACCAAACCATATTAGTAATATGTCTTTAGAATGTTTTAATTTGTCGTCTGATTATCAACCATATGATATGCAATTGTAAGCTTTCGCCTGACGCCCTAATCACTTTCGAACCCAACACATGTTACCTGGGAGAGGGATGCCATCCTTTATTTTTCTCTATATGTTTAATACGTGGCTTTCTATAGTTTGCCGTTTTAGTATTTGATTAGATATAGTTTTATCATCTTCTTGTTTAATCCTTTGACGTTCTCTACTTAAGTTCTCAGGTAGACATATGCGCGATAAAATGGAGTATTTATTGAATTAGCTCGACCTCTATGTTTTAATATGATGTGACTTAAAAGTCTCAAATTGTAAGCTTATTATTTCTTGGGCTAACCCATCCATGACCCCCTAAACTTAGCACAATCTTTCACTTAGACATCTCAACTAAGGATTTTCATTTTAAACACCTAACATAGGGTCCCCATTTGTCACTTTAACACTTTTTGCACAGCTGAAGAGTCGCGTGATTTTCACTGATTCAAGGCGCGTAAACATCAAAATTTCGTATGATGTGGCGTTCCCAAGGGTAATATTACTCCACATCGTCTATTTATTTTATTTTTTCTCCAATTGTACCATAATTAAGACCCCAATTTCTCTCTTCTTTTGCAATTTCTCTCTTCTTTTCCAGTTTCTATCTTCTTCAACCTTTGTTTAATTCTTCACCCTTAATACTTTCATGTCGAGCTTCTCCAATTCTTCCATGGCATCTGTGGATGAAGGTAGCTATTGTATGTGTGGTAATGAAGCACTATTAAAGACTTCATGGACACAATTAAATCCAGGGAGTAGATTTTTTACTTGTAGAATTTCAAAGGTAACATTCTTTGTTTCCCTTATTTTTTATTAGTCAATTAGATGATTAATTGTTGGCATCTTATTCTTTTTGATTTATTTTATAGAAAATGGGTGGTTGTGACTATTTTCTTTGGTATAAAGATCGACACCCTCCACAAGCAAACAGGGTAATGTGGGGATTGTTGAAGAAAGTCAATGCTTTTGATGAAAAATTAAAGTGAGCAAGAAATATATTTATTGTTGGTGTCGTTGGTACTAGGTTGCTGATGTTTGGAATATGGAAATTGAAGCCTAATTGTTAGTGTTCTTGAGGTGTTCGGTCTAGTAGTATTTTGATGTTGTATTTGGTGTTCTATCTAGTAGTATTTTGATGTTGTTGTTGCTGTAAATTTTTGATGTAAATGTGCATTTTGGATTAAATGAAATTCTATGTTGTTGTGGCAGTAAAATTGGTTTTTTGGCTACATACAAATCTTAAATTCGTTCTCACAATGTAACACCAAAAGCAAATAGCCAAATTACACAATTGGTCATATTCATTACAATGTAACACCCATATTACACAAAACGTAGACAGTTATATTGCATGCTCCATAATGAGCTCAAAGTTAGCATTATGCTACATACCATTCAAGGCAACAACCTTTACAAAAGGGTACCAAAATAAGCCCCCAAAATAAAGCTTGCATAATCAAAAGCTACATACAACCTTCACAAAAGTGTTTACTAGTACCAAAATAAAGCTAGCATACTCCAAAAACATTAGACAGCAAAATAAGGGCCTAGAATCAACCTATTCTAAGTTGGTGTTACTTCTTCTTTTTGTTTGCCATTTGCTGCAATTGGGAAGTGGTGACAACATTCTTGTTTTTCCACCTCAAGCCTGTAGACTTAAAGCCAATGTCTATACCTGTTAAACTTGCATCCTTATAACTTGAACCTGTTCGTAGAATCCTTTGACTTGAAGTCCAGGCTGTTTTTTGAAGAAAAAATCAAAACTAATGTATAAACTTGCGTTCAGTTAAGAGACAATTTGTGACAAACTTACATTTAGTATTTAGGCTCCACTTGCATTTGTGTAGATGCCAAATCCAACATTACTTGATCCACCATTAGTTGGCCTTTTTGGTCCCCCTCTTACAGAATCTTCTCCACTTGCAACTCTTCCTCTTTTTTATCTAGCAGTTTGTTTTGTCCTTGGAGGTAGTTGACTGGTTATTCCTCTTGTAACAGGAATACTTGTATCCACACATGGTGGTGGTTGGCTTGTTTTTGCAGTTTCCCTTGCCATCTTAACTCTACTGGTATCACCACAAACTGTTGTTGAAGAAGAATGACTATTTGATGTTGTTGATACAAGTTGGTTGAATCTTGTTGGTCCAAGTTGGTAGGAGATTGTTGGTTGAGGATGGCTACTTCCTTGTGAAATTTGACCAGCAGTAAATTGTGAATTGTGGCTAGTTGGTTGTGAAGTATGGACACCAACCTAAATATCAAACATAAAGTTTGTTCATTACATTCAACAAGAATTTAAAAAAGGCATAAACAAATAATAAATTATTTTACCTTGCGATATTTCTTGTTGTGGCCTTGTTGTATACACTTGGAACAAGTAGTTTTCACCCCTTGTTTGGACATCTTTCCATACTTCTTTCTTGGTTCATCTTTACTCTTTCTTCTATTTCTTGGAGGTCTACCAGGCATTTGCTTAGGTTCAGGAGGCTCAATCCTTGGAATGTTAGTTTCAGGCCACATCTTCATATTTGGAATTGGTTGAATGAAATGACTATAAGCCTTTAAGAAGGTATCCTTCCTATACCAATGATCCATAAGTGGTTCATGTTCTTGTTCTATGTGGTACAAAGCAGAAATAAAATGTTGGCATGGAATGCCTCTCAATTGCCAAGTTCTACAACTACAAACTCTATTAGTCAAGTTGACTGTATGCCTGTACTGCCCTTCTCTAATCTCAAACCCAACATCAGCATTCCAAAGCACCTTGCATGCCCTAGACTTTTCCTTATTCTCCTCCAACATAAGTCTAGCCATAGGTGCAATATCACATATCCAGGTGTCAGCAAACCTAACCACATCCACAGTTCTAGTCATTAATTTTCTCCTATTTTCCTCCAACATGGTTATTATAGATTTGTGTCTACATGATAAAATCCATCAGTTAAAGGTTTCAAACATGTTATTTTCAATTGCATCACATTTGGAATGCTCTTGAAAGAATTCTCTAACCTATGACACTTGTGGATAATGCAATAAATCATCATTTATTTCATTACCAAGTCTGCTCATTTTGTAAAGTTCCTCAATGTACTTCACTTCAAAAATTTCCTTGGAACATCTCCAAAATTGTTTTCTCCTTCCTCTCCCTTCCATCCTTTACTCCAATTAGACTAGATGTGTCTAGCACACATTTTAACTTTAGCATTTGGTAGCAATTCACCAACAGGTGCTTGAAGACCCTATAATAAAATACAATTCAAGAAAGAAAATACATTTCTACATATCTACAATTATCAAAGTAATAGACAATTACCTTCTCCATATCTGACATTACAGTAAGACCCTATCCAGTACCCAACTGTAGGTCCTTTAACAAGTAGTTGGTAAAGAAACTCCAACTATGTTTAGTCTATTTGTCCACAACTGCCCAGGCTATAGGAAACATCTAATTGTTTCCATTTCTTCCAACTGCTACAAGAAGTTCACCCTTACAAGCACCCTTTAAGAAACATCCATAAAATCCTATTATTCTTCTACATTGTTCCTTCCACCCCTTCTTCAATGCATCCAAGCATACATAGAAGTACACACACAAATTCTTTCCTGGTACAGTTTCTCTATCCATCCTTACCCAAACAGAACTACCAGGATTGGTTTGTTTTATAACTTCAACATAATCACATAACCTTGCAAATTCCATATTCCATTCACCCATGTTTTCCCTAAGAGTCATCATCTTTGCCTTGTAACAAATTGTTCTACATACATGTAGTCCTAACTCCTCCCTCCACAATTCTTGTATTTCCCAAATCCTCAAAGATGGTTGTTTAGTTATTTCATCCTTGAATCTACTTCCTAGGAACTTAGTTGTACACATTTTGTTCTTATTCGATGGTAAACACTTGTGTAGATGATGGTAATTCTTAATCATAAAGTTACCAGAATCCCTATCAATAGCACCATAGCACAACAATTTGCATTTTTCTTTGAACTTACATTTAGCTCTCACTCTTTGAGCTTCATTAGGCCTTAACTTAATCTAGTAATTTTTTTCAACAACATATTTTGCCAAAGCCTTTCTAAATTCCTTAGCATTCTCAAAAATTATTCCAAGTTAAAAAATAGCAATAGTACATTGATCATCATACCTGACCTTTTTGCTCTATCTTCTGCCTGGTAGATTAACACTTCCAATAGCTTCTGCATCTAGCATATCAGTGATATCATCACTATCACATTCTAAGCTATCAATATACTTCTCATCTCCTCCAAATCTGCCAACATATCTATTCTTCTTATTTATTTCAATATCTTCAAAACCTCTATCCACACCAGCCTCACCTATTGGTACTTCTTTAGTTATTGTTTTCTTCTTCCTAGGATTAGGATTTCTTTTGTTTCTCCTTTCAGCCCTAAGGGATCTCAATTCTTCATCAACATTTGAATCATCTTCATCTGAAATAACATCTACATCAGTGTCACTACTATGGAAGATTTGATTCAGCTTCATTCTGATTTGTATCACCTCCAGGCAGTTCTGTATCAACTCCATTCAACTCTGAATCATTCTCCACAGTACCCTCAGTATGTATACCCACAGATTCATCAACAGGATCACACCATGGACCACATACACATAAAACTCATTACAATCTACCAAGTCTTTCACAAATTCTAACAATTGAGTATCAGAAGTAACTTGAACAAATTCATTGTTATCTTTACAGTAAAATCCCTTCACATTTGTATACCCAAGGTCTTTAGTGTAGGAAAGAAACTCGACAAGACTAAAATGATCTTTATCTATGCCAACACCAAATACATCTACTTCGCACTGGTAAGTAGGGTTAGGGTTTCCAATAACACCCCCCATTGATGAAAATAAGTTAAAATATAGTTGTCCATAACTCGAAAAGAAGATCCCCAATAAAAGGAAATAACCAAAAATCCCCTTACTTTACCAGCCAAAACCTATATTAAAAATGAAAAAAAAGAAAGCGGAATCAACAACAATATACACCTTCTTGAAGAAAACAAAACCAAAGGTAGAAAACAAACTACACCATTACCTTCAATTTTTCCAATGTCGCACAGTTCGATACCTCGTCAATACAACCTTCAACCTGAAAAATGGTGACATAAAATACAACAATGGCTATTACTAACAACGAATTGAAGGAAAAACAAAGAATTACATGTGAAGAGAAGGGAGATTTACCTAGGGTTTTCATCGGATAAGAGAGAGAATCGTATGAAGGAAGCTAAAAGATCACAAAGAATGGTTTGATTTTTCTTTTAGTTTGAAAAAAACGTCGTGTAAAGAGGTTTAAGAGTTGGCATCATATAATTGGTCAGTTAATCCACGTAGAACGGTTGTTTCGTACGTGCTTATGGTCAATAGAAGTCTGTGCAAAAAGTGTTAAAGTGACACATGAGGACCCTACGTTAGGTGTTTAAAATGAAACTCCTTCAATTGAGGTGTCTAAGTAAAAGATTGTGCCAAGTTTAGGGGGCCACCGATAACTTTTTCCCTATTTCTTTGTTTCATTCACTATGATTTAAGTATAAGTTTGGTCTCTGCTCATTTAGGTTGTTCCATATTAGTTCTTTATGATCATCGAGCTTGAAACGTTGTTGGAGTTTGAACATTAGGGTGTTTTCTATCATGCCTATAATAATGTGTGCTATAGATAACTAAGGTTTTGCTCGCTATTTTGACAAATACACAAGATTGTCATGCCTCTGTTCTGGTTGATGTCACCTTTACATTTTGTTAGCAATGTTTACTGACTCGTTTGATGCCCGATAATTGATCTTGTCCCTTGAGTTTTGTTGCTTTCATTTAAAGTATTTCAGAGTTCGAATCTGTTTTAAGTTTTAGACAATTTGATAAGATTTGGTAATAAATGAATAACTTCTCACTCCTTTGCTTTCCCATTTTGTATGTGAATATTGACATTTTAATTTAAAGCTAGTATAGCTGGTGCATCTACGATGATTTTTACCTTACATTCAGCGCAATAATCGTAGCTACTACCATTTTACTAATTTTTATCTTTCATATGAAAATGTGAGAAGTTTGTATGTGATAATATTTTCTTCTTCTTTATCTCACTTTATGCACTTTTATT
Source organism: Solanum tarijense (assembly GCA_029582385.1). Classification (NCBI taxonomy): domain Eukaryota; kingdom Viridiplantae; phylum Streptophyta; class Magnoliopsida; order Solanales; family Solanaceae; genus Solanum; species Solanum tarijense. Next base: position 29,721 of record JAJONW010001978.1, read on the forward strand.
TTAGAGATCAATGTCCATTTAATTGAATATTCCTTTCTGACTAGTATCCAATTTGTTGAAAATGTTAATTTAAATTTTAATCATTTCAAGGATATGTGACATTAAAATGATTGTTAAGATTCTAGTGCCTTTTGTTCCTCTTTCATTCATTTTTAATAATTTTTCTTGCCTCTCATTGTTGAGATTCCAAATATGGACTTGCATGTATTTATTAGCATAGGCGCTTTTCCGTGATTTGGATTAATTCTTATATGGGTGTTTTATAATGCATGTGAAAATCGATGAGTCCAATATGGACTCCATCCCTGCATATCTTCGAGTTAGTTCATTTCTGAGTTAGCCCCATCATGGTTCAAGTGAAATGGAACAGAATATATGGGTCTTGAAAGCTGAAACACAGGTTCAAGGAGTCCAAGAACACATTAGCAACGACTCAGTTTTTTACAGCAACAGATTTAGGCAAAAGGGCCCAAATTCAGTTTTTCTTTTACTATTAAATCATTAATTGTGATTATATATTGTTTTTTTTTTCATTTAAATCTAACTTTAGAATTGCTAATTAACTTAGTCGAATTCCCCAAAAGATAAACTATTTCTTTATGTTGTTCTGTTTTACTGAATTTTTTTTATCAACTCTTGGGTCTTATATTTACTTATTCAAATATTTTTAGTCAAAACTTCCACTTGTCTTTAATTAGTTTAAATTGGTTTCTTGGTTTATTGGCGAACTTGTTTAAATTATTATTTTTAAAATGATTCAAATAACTTTTAATTAATCTATCTTTTTTTGTTAAAATTCCAATCACTTGCTATTTAATTTAAAGATTTCAGCACCCAAACCTGAATGTGAAGCATCACAATACACAATGAAATCTTTACCTTCAACCAGTAGTGCTAGAATATGTGCTGTGGTTAGAAGAGTCTTGAGCTTTTGAAATCTCTCCTCACATTTTTTAGTCCATTTGAAAGACACCTCCTTTTTGGTCAACCTTGTCAGATGTGTTGCAATAGAAGTAAAGTATTTCACAAACTGGCAATACTAGCTAGCGAGTCCCTCAAAACTCCTAACATTCGTTACAGAGCTAGGCAGGACCTAATTCTTGACTGCTTCAATCTTTTGAAGATTTACCATTACCCCTTTCCTTGAAACTACATGTCCCAAAAAGGCAACCGAAGCCAACCAAAACTCACACTCAAAAAATTTAGCATACAACTTTTGTCTCCTAAGAACATTGAGAACAATACGAAGATGCTCGACATGCTCTTCCTTACTTTTTTAATAAACCAAAATGTCATCAATAAACACAATAACAAACGAATCTAGAAATGGTTTGAAGACCCTATTCGTTAAACTCATGAAAGCTGCTGGCACATTTGTCAATCAAAACAACATCACTAGAAACCCGTAGTGCCCATAACAGGTCCTAAATGTCGTTTTTGGTATATCCCTAGGCCTAATCTTTAACTTTTCGTAACCAGACCTTAAATAAATCTTAGAGAAAGCTGAGGCACCCTGCAACTGGTCAAAAAGATAATCTATCCGAGGGAGTTGATACTTATTCTGAATGGTGACCCTCTTTAATTGACGATAGTCTATGCACATCCTCATACTACCATCTTTTTTCTTAACAAACAAGAGAGGGGCACCCCATGAGGAAGTGCTATAACGGATGAATCCTTTATCAAGAAACTCTTGGATTTGAGCCTTAAGCTTTCTCAATTCTGCCGGAGTCATGCGATACGGAGGGTTGGAAATGGGGCAAGTACCAGGTTCTAAATCAATATAGAAATCTATATCTCTATCCAAAGGCATACCAGGAAAATCTGTAGGAAACACTTCCCTAAATTCTGACACTACAGGAATAGACTCAATAGAGGGAGACTCAACCTGAACATCCCGAATATGAGCCAAATATGCCAAACAACCCTGCCATACCAGTTTCCTAGATCGAATGGAGGATATGACTTTAGCTGCCTTAGGCTTGTACACCCCTTCCAACTCCAAGTTTTCCCTACCTGAAATCTCTAGAGTCACAAACTTAGTGTTACAATTAAGCACAACATAATAGGGGGACAACCAAGTCGTGCCTAAGATTATATCAGAGTCATTCATATCCAAAATAACCAAATAATCCCAAGTCTGAAAACACATAAACAAGATATGACAAGCACGATAAACATGGGTGACTATGACAGACTCTTCAACTGGGGTGGAAACATGGATGGGGCATCAAGTACATCACAAATCATATCAAATACCAAGGTAAACTGAATGGACACATATGAATAAGTACAACTCGGAACAAACAAAAACAGTAGCCATCTGGTCATATACAAGAAAAGTACTTGTGATCACTATGTCAGAAGACTCTGCCTCACTCTTGCCCAAAAAGGCATAACACTAAGCCCGGTCATCTTGACGGGCGACCTCCTTGCCTGGATACACTACTCTTCTACCTGCATTACCATTTCGCTGTCCCTTACGGCCTCACTAATTCCTCCTCGCCCACCTTGTGGACGCCCTATACCGTTAGTACTATTAACTGCAGGTACCACTGCTCTAGTCTACTATTGGGCAAGGTCAACTATGCACGGGTGGGGACAATCTCTCCTCATGTGCCCAGGTTCCTCACAATTATAACAAGTGCGATCAAAGGATGACCTATTGCCCACCGAAGGTGTGGCTCCCTAGCTATCCTGAATAACATTTTGATGTGGAGTTCCCGAGTAATTACCTATAGAAGCGGGCATAGCGGACTGAATTGGCCAGGCTACAACTGTCGGCCTCCGTGAACCTCTGGAATCGGAACCCTGAAAGTTACCTATGCTATTAGATATCTTAGCCAACGCTTTAGCCTGCCTATCACAACTAATTCCTTTCACTTTCATCACAAAATCCGTTACCTTATTAAAAAATTTCGCTGCAAAAGTCATGTGTACTGACGATACCTGTAACTCGGAGTTCAATCCCATGATGAATATACAAATCCTCTCCTCCTCAATAGTTACCAATCGTGTAGCATATCTAGACAAAGCGTGAAACTTAGCCTCATAAGTAGCTACAGACATACCACTCTACTCTAATGCCATGAACTCATTCTTCTTACGATATCTTAAAGTCTGAGGCACATACTTTTCAAGAAACTGAGCAAGAAATTGTGTCCAAGTGAGTGGAAAAAAAGCTGACGATCTGCATTCCACATAAGCTCTCCACCACTGTTTAACCTCACCCTAAAGCTGAAAAGTCACAAACTCTACTCCATGTTGATGGACAATTCCCAACTTATGCAGCCTTTCATAACAATCCAAGATGAATTCATAGGTGTCCTCACTCTCTGAACCATAGAGGACATGCGACTTCAACTTCAGAAAATCAGTCAACATCTCATGCTCGTTGCCAGTTATTACGAGACCCAACAAAGGATGGAAAAAGGAATCACTACCTAATGCTACATCTCCCCTGGGACTAGTAAAAGTAGTGTGGCGGTTGGTTGGGAGTTGAGTAGCATGCACTGCTGGAAGGATTCCAAGACCAACCAATCCTTTTAGAAAAGACATGATTTGTTGAGCTAACACTGGGTCTAAGGGAGGAACGCCGCTATTCCTAGACGGTGCATCCTCTTCCTGTCCAACATCCCCATCATCATCAATGTCTACAATCTCTTCTACCTCTTCATGATGTGTGGAAGGAGCCTCATCTTTGGGAGGATTTTCAACCGGTGCTCCACCCCTAGTGGGTGCTACCCTTGCTATTCCTCTACCCCTGTCTCAACCGCAACTTCTCGCTGTGGATTCTTTAGCTGGCTCATTGTTGGGAGCTACAGGCCTGACGCCATTGAATCTAATGTTAACCATCTGCGAACAGAACAATGAAGGAGATTAGGTACCAATTTGGATCACCAGATACCAATTGCAATTAAGTTATAGAACGAAAGGAGACAACAGTAAACAAAGAGATTTCCTAAAGTCCTATAGCCTCTCGAAGAAAAGTAGAGACGTCTCCCTACCGTTCCGCAAGACTCTGCTAGACTCGTTTTTGTATACCAAGATCAATGAACCTAGGGCTCTGATACCAACTTTGTCACGACCTAGACCATAGTGATTGGTACCCACACTAACCCTCCGGTGGGAGAACGATTAGTACTAACCATCGAAACTACAATCGAGATATTTAAAGATACGGAAGCAGGTTTAAATGCAGAAATAAAATGGAGTTCCAATAAACTCTGAAAGTCTAACAAAACAATTGCGGAAAATAATGCCTAGAACCTAAAAGTCAATGTGTCAAAACTCTAAAGTACAACAAGTCTAAGAAACAAGGGGTAAAACCCCGAACTAACAAATGAATATCTAAAGTACTAGTCTATGTCCAAAGAAAATGGACTAAACAAAATGAGAACTCATAGCGGCCTGGAAGAACTAGCTCACCCTTGAATTTGGTCTTGATCAGTGATCTCCTAAGTGAGTTTTGTTAGTAGCCGCCTGAAGATGCGCTGTACTCAATAAAGAAAGAGCAAGTGTAGTATCAGTACACAACCACGATGTACTGTAGGATCTCACGGCTATTCCAGTAAGCGAAACATATATAAGTAGTTAAATATAGTAAACATTACATGTACATAATATATATACACATATACCATTATGATTTCAAGAATAACTAACAGTTCCACATTCTCATTAACAAGTACATATGACAATTCAATGGTCCTCTCATGGAATCCTCACCAAACTATTAGTGTACCGAAATGTGACACCCGATCCCAATTAGTGTGCCAGAACGTGACACCCGATCCAATGTATATGTCGGTAAGTGACATACCATCCCAATTAGTGTGCCGGAACGTGACACCCAGTCCAATTATAATAACATACTCATAATCACAATGTACATTCCTATAATCATACAATCAAGTGTTGATTCATGGCATACAATCATTCATTCATTCTTATTTACATTAGGTTTGATCAATAATGCTACATTCACATACAAACATGCATTACAATGAAGCAATACCAACATACATCACACAAACATGAAATCAAACCATCACCTACCTCTAAACCAACCTTGAATCCCCCTAAGGCACTTGAATCTTACCCTTGCGAATTCTTTCCGCTTGTTCGTGGTCTAAAAACAACAAATTAATGTAAGGATCAATAAATGAAGCCTAATTACCCAGATTACAATCAACAATATCATCCCTAGGACAAACCCAAGATCCTAATACCCAATTTAGAGCTTTTTCCACCATCAGTTTCATGTCAAAACCCTCCCCACAAATATAATTTCTACAGATCAAAAAGTAGATTATGGGAGGAAAAACCTTACCTTTTACGCCAGAAGAGGTCGAAATTTATCAAGAACTTGCTCTGGTTCATCTCTTAGCTCTCAAGAATGAAAGTTGCAGAATAATAACATTTTTGGTGGTTACTCCCGACGTAAGTCACAACTGGCCCGCAACCGCGGACCCCGTCTCGCCACAATGGCCCCACCCTGTAAAATAAATTCTGCCTGCCGGCTGCACGGAGATAGAACGTCAGAATTAGAATTTGAAACACCCATTTCACACCACACCTTTAACTCATGACATTAAAAAACTACCTGATAACGTTAAGTTTAGTTTAGGGAGTTCTACTAGCCCGAATTCGATTCCGTAAAGTTGTACGATATCCTTTATGTTTTAGCTATCTACTCATGTGATGAAATTCATAATTAGATCTCTCATTCATTTCTAGATTTCCCTAGACCTTACTAACTTAGATTTCGTCCAAATCTTGACTAGGCTAGGAATTCCCAAATTACTACTCAAAGTTTTCTGACCCGAATTCTTTCCCCATTGGCTTTTCCCTAAAGACAGAAATTAGGTCGTTACAGATTCATTAATTTATTCAGTAGGTTTTTGGTGCACATGCTCTTAAATTATGTATATTAGTCATTGCAGGCATATGTTTGTGGGTATTGATGTGTGTACTGTTAGTAGCCTCGATTGACAATTAGAAGAAGTCGAAATAATGAAATTATTTAATAAGTTTTCAATCTCATAATTTCTAGGACAAAATTTTCACTATAAATTTTGATGTAAACAACAGAGATTGGGTTTTCTTATTCCTGTTTTCTTTATATTTGTTATTTTTCTTGTCACAACAAAGTAAAGTTGTAGAACTAATATGAATTCAAAATACTATCTTTTTAAAAACTAAAACAGAGGTCGAGGACCTGACCTTCTATGTACATAAGACACTCTACAATCTTTTCAAAAAATGTAGCAAGGAGGAATTCTATATAATCTTTTTGCTAATCTATGGTAACTTTAATTCTATAACTTACAAAAAAAGATTACTTTTGTTACACCTAAGTGTAATGTAAGAAATTTTACCGTAGTCTTATTGGTTTTGTTGTATCTGTGTTGCTTTATTATTTTATTATTATTTTGTATCATCTACAAAATCAAGTTTACTTCTTGAATTTTCCCATCAGGGTGGGGAATACGGAATGGCTGAATTTTCACTGTGCAAACTTTGCTAAATACAATATTCACTTGTTGGAAGCCTTGTTTCAGCTTAGCTGCATTATAAAAATCTGGCACGTCTTTTAAGGAGATTTAAAAATATTACTCCTCCACCAAAAAGATCCTACCCCACTTACTCAAATTTTGTTTTGGTTACTTTTCTTTTGAGTCTGTTTAAATAGTAACATCTCTTTAATCTTTATTATTTAGCAACTCTTTAGTTTCAATTTTCAACGTGCCATGTCTATGATAACAAAATTAAAGGATATCTTGATACGTTCTATCTATCTTTTTGTTTAATACCGTAATTTTCAAAAGTATTGTGCTTTCTTTCTTAAATTGTATATCAATTCAAAACTAGAGAGGTTTGTCTTGTCACACTTAAGAGGTTCACTTTCCACATTAATTTGTAACTTAAATCACTCTCTTTCCATACCTTTCACGGTGTCATGTTCTAACAAAATCTTTCTATTGTTTCTTTCATTTCTTCTAATTCATCCACTTGAATCTGTTCCTAATATCATCCCACTAAATGGTTCATGTACTGATAAATGTGGAAACATTGTCCTAAAATATCCCTTTCGTTATGGTTTTGGTTGTGGACATCTTGCATTTCCAAGATTCATAAAATGCACTACTTCTAGAGTTCTTCAATTTTTCACTATCCCTGGCATTTACTCTATATCCTCACTAGAATACTAGACCAACACATTTGTTTTAACTGATCCCTTTATGTCAACATGTTCCTTAATGCAGAATTCAGGTAGTTTTACATTGGATCATGATGATTCAACTCCCTTTAGTATTATGACAAAAAACATGTTTGTTTTACAAGGATGTTCAACATTTGTTATGTTCGATCCAAAACATGACTTGTGTGATATTGGTTCAGTTTCAATGTATGGTGCGGAATGTATTCTTGTAAAGGAGTGACTGGGATTGGATTAAAACCAAATGATCCAATTTTAACATGTTGTGTTTATGATATACCAGTTCCTATTGGTTCAGGTTATTGTTTGAACTTGCCTTGGCTTCAGTGTTCTTCGTATTCATCGATATATGGTTTTGGAGGTGATGAAGGCGGTCCTATGAAATGGGAGTTTGGGATTTCTTCGTTGTATAATGATTCAAATTATATTGATGAGTCTTGCAAGAACCGTGAGGATGGTGGAGGATCTTGTGTGTTTTGTGGTGCAAAAGAGTCTTTTGCTTGCATTTTTAGGAATGGTGTCCTACAAATGTATTCAGCCATTTCTTTGTTAAGCAATAAATAACTCATGTTCTGTTGAGAGTGATTCCAGCATCTTGATGTTGCAATATCAAAACCTCCTTGTTTATACCATTACTAGTCTATAAAGGTTAGCATTATTGTAATCATTAGCTGGAATTCCCCATCCCTTTCTGGCCAGCATTTTCAATCTCTTCTTTGTTTCCTTCATTTTATAGCTTATTTAGGGTAGTTTTTGCCTTACCCTTCCAAATTGTTTTAGTTGGTGAATAAGACAAATTTCTCAATATTCATAAATGTCACGACCCAGACTGTCGTGATTGGAACCCACACTAACACTTCGGTGGGAAAACCACTACTACAACCCAAACCAAGCAAATAATCAAAAAACTGAGGAATTTAAATCAAACACTAAGGAAATAAAAATAGAGTTCCCATAAACTCTAACAAAGGTCTAACAATAATAACTAACAATGCTGAAGAATAACCTAAAACCTGAAAGTCAATGTACCAAATCATTCTAACAATGAACCAAGTCTAACCAAGAAGGGATACAACCCCATACTAATGAACTAACTAAAAAATGTCTAAGTCCGAAACTGGTGGACATAGATGAAAGAGAATCCCATGGCATCCCGAAAGAATTGGCTGACCCTTGAATTCAAAGCGATGTTTACTGATCTCCTAAGCGAGGTCTATTAATAGCCGCTTGTAAATGCCATGTACTCAACAATAATAAGAGCAAGTGCAGAATCACTACACAACCACAGTGTACTGGTAGGATCACGCGGTTATCCCACTAGTGCAACATAAACAAGTCAAGACAATACTATAATCACATGCATATATATATATCAACCTATACAACATTATCAACATTTACGAACAACGATTAGAGTCCCATTTTATATCACATTATTAATCCTCTCATGGAACCCAAACCCAAACAGTTAGCATGCTACAACGTGGTAACTGATCCCATTTTTATGCTGGAATGTGGCAACCGATCCAAGTTAGTTATGCCGGAACGTGGCAACCGATCCCATTCACACACCACAGTCACAATTACAAGTATATATAATCAAGATCATACATTTAAGTCATGATTTCATGGCATTCATCAATTCTGTATCTCATTTACAATAAGTATGATCAATAATGCAACATTCATACATATACAAGTATCATAATGAAGCAAGATCACACAATCATATATTCACAACCATCACCTACCTCGAAACAAGCTTGAAACCCAAAGAAACTTGATCTTCCCTTTTCGGATTTGTTCCGCTTGTTCCTGGTCTACAAACATTCAATATAATACATAAATCAATAAACAATCATTAATTACCTGGATTACTAATAATTCTATTAACCCTAGGTCAAGCCAATGATCCCAATTATCCAATTTAGGGTGGTTCCACTCTAGAATCTATAACAAAACCCTCCCCCATCAATATTCACCCATTCTATCATGTTTAACGGATCGAAAAATGGATTCGGGGAGTGAAAAGCTTACCCTGAGCCTTAAGAATAGTGACAATTGAGTAGGAGTCGTTTGGGAGTCGTTCCTTAGCTCTAAAAGTCAAAAAGTGCATAATGAGGTCGTTTAAGGGCTTATACATGATTTTAATTTGCATCGGGCCTGCCAAACCGGCCACCACCCTGCCACAGCGGCGACGCTAGAGCGGTAAACAATCCTGCCAAAGTGGCCAAAATGAAACATAGAGCTATTTCAAGAAATCCAAAATTCTCATTTAATAACACACCTCTAATCCACGATGCTCAGTAAATACCTTTTACCCTAAGATCGATTCCAGGAGTTCTACTCACACGAATTCAATTCTATAAAGTCATACGGATTCCTTAATGAGTTATCTAACTACTCATTAATCAAAATCATAAATGATTCATGCAACTGTTACTAGATTTCCTTACACCTCAAAGACTTCGATTTCATCCAAATCTGGACAAGGTTGGGAAAATCTAAATACTACAAAAATAGTTTTTCGGCCCCAAATTTTCACCTGTTGGCTTTTCTATAACGACGGGAATAGGTCTTTTCAATAGCAACCAATTTACCCATCACTCGTCCCCGAGTGACAAAGCATAAGAGAATAGGCTAAGGAAGGAGTAAAGTAGTATCTTAATCAACGAACAATTAGGGATACTTGTCTCGCATATCTATCTCGGTTTTGTAAGTAGCTTCTTCAATTGGATGATGCTTCCATTAAACTTTCACGAACTTAATCTCCTTGGTCTTCAACTTACGCACATCACTATGAAGAATTGCAATCGGTTCCTCCACATATTGGAGGTCCTAGTCTAACACAATTGATTCCCACTTTATGATATAATCCCCTTCACCATGATACCTTTTCAACATGGATACATGAAATACCAGATAAACTCCCGATAACTAGGATGTAAAGCCAATCTATATGCCACTGGTCCTATATAGTCAAGAATCTCAAATGGACCAATGTATCAAGGACTTAGCTTACAGTTCTTACCAAATCTCATCACCCCTTTCATGGGTGAAACCTTAAGAAGAACATTTTGACCGGATTGAAATGCCATGTCTTTTACCTTTTGATCCGCATACTTCTTTTATCTAACCTGGGCTGCTAGAAACTTAGCTTGAATACTCCTAACCTTATCTTGAGCTTCCTTCACTAAATCAACCCTCAATGGTTTCACATCTCCAGCCTGAAACCATCCTATGGGTGATCTACATCCCTTGCCATGGAGTGCCTCGAATGGTGCCATTTCAATACTAGAATGATAACTATTATTATAGGAGAATTCACACAAAGGTAAGAACTTATCTCAATGCCCTCCAAAATCAATCACACGTTTCCTCAACATGTCTTCCAACACTTTGAATAGTCTTCTCTAACTGTCCATTTGTATGTGGATGGAAGGCTATACTAAAAGTGAGTTGTGTGCCCACTTCATCATGCAATTTCCTCTAAAACATGGATGTGAATTGGGTGGCACGATCTGAAATGATAGAAAGGGGTACCCCGTGCAACCTCACTATATCATTCACATGTACTGTAGCCAATTGTTCAGCATTATAATCTATTCTTATCGGAATAAAATAGACTGACTTAGTCTATCTATCACCCTCCACCCAAATAGAACCAAACTTCCCCAAAGTCTTGGGAAGACCAACCACAAAATCCATGGATATTCTTTCCCACTTCCATTCCAGAATAAGCTTTCTTTGAAGCAAACCTGCAGGCCTTCGATGTTCATATTTCACCTATTGACAATTTTGACATTTCACCACAAACTCCGCTTTGTCTTTCTTAATGCCCGACCACCAATATATTCGCTTCAAATCTCTATACATCTTGGTCATACCCGGATGAATAGAATATCACGAATCATGAGACTCCACCAATAATTTCTCAATCAAGTCATCTACTCTGGGAACACAAATTGTCCCTTTAAAATTGAGCATACCATCCACATCAAGAGTGGTCTCTTGTGCCTTACCAACCACAGTCTTCTTTCTAAGTTCCTCGAAATTCTCATTTTCAAATTGTTTGGCCTTGATCTATTCTATGAAAGTGGCCCTTACCTCAACACTAGCTTGCAGCCCACCTTTTTATGAGATGCCCAATTGCATGAACTTAGAATCTAAGGTCTGAATTTCTTTAGCCAAAGGTCGCTTGGCTACACTTAAGCAAGCTAAACTATCCTTACTCACCGCTTCACGACTCAAAGCGTCTGCCACCATATTAGCGTTGCCTGGGTAGTGTTGAATGGTCACATCATAATCATTAAGTAACTACATTCATCTTTGTTGTCTCAAATTCAGATCATTTTTAGTGAACACATGTTGCAAACTACGATGATCAGTAAACATTTCACACTTACCACCATAGAGGTAATGCCGCCATATCTTAAGAGCAAACACAACCGCTGCGAATTCTGAATCATGTATTAGATAATTCCTCGCATACACCTTTAATTGACGCGAGGCATAATCAAAACATTTTTATCCTGCATCAACACTCAACCCAAACCAGAATGTGAAGCATCACAATAAACAATAAAATATTTACCTTCCATCGGTAATGCTAGAATAGGTGCGGTGGTCAAGAGAGTCTTAAGCTTTTGAAAGCTCTCCTCATATTTTTCAGTCCATTCAAATTGTCTCTCCGTTTTGGTCAAATTGGTAAAGTGAGTGGCAATAGAAGCAAAGTTCTTAACAAACCGATGATAATAGCTAGCGAGCCCCACAAAATACCTAACTTCAGCCACAGAATTTGGTCGAACCCAATTCTTAACCGTCTCAATCTTTTGAGGATCTACCATTACCCCTTCTTTTGAAACTACATGCCCCAAAAATGCAACCGATTTCAACCAAAATTCACACTTAGAAAATTTAGCATATAGCTTTTGATTCCCAAGAGCAACCAAAATACTACGAAGATGGTTTGCATGCTCTTCCTCACTTTTCGAATAAATCAAAATATCATCAATAAAAACTATAACGAATGAATCGAGAAATGGTTTGAACACCCCAGTCATCAAACTCATGAAAGCTCCGCATGCATTGGTCAAACCAAAAGACATAACCAAAAACTCATAGTGCTCATAGCAAGTTCTAAATGCTGTCTTGGGCAAATCCTCCTGCCTAATTTTCAATTGATGATAACCGGATCTTAGATTAATCTCAGAGAAAACTGATGCTCCGTGCAATTGGTCAAAAAAATCATCTATTCGAGGCAAAGGGTACTTGTTTCGAATAGTAACCCTATTCAATTGTCGGTAATCTATACACATTCTCATACTACAATCCTTTTTCTTTACAAACAAAACTGGGCACCCCATGGGAAAGCATTAGGATGAATAAATCCTTTATTAAGACGTTCTTGGATTTGAGCCTTAAGCTCTCTTAATTCTGTCGGAGCCATGCGATATGGAGGGATAGAAATGGAGCGAGTACCAGGCTCTAAATCAATGAAAAAATCTATATCTCTATCCGGAGGCATACCATGCAAGTCACTAGGAAACACTTCACTAAATTCAGACACCACAGGAATAGACCCAATGGATGGACACGCTATCTCGACATCCCTAATATGAGCCAAATAAGCCAAACAACCCATGCTCTACTAATTTACTAGCCCGAATGAAGGATATAATCTTAGCTTTCTTAGGCTTGTACACCCCTTCCCACTCTAATTTTTTCCTTCCCGGAATTTCTAGAGTTACAGATTTTGTATTATAATTAAGCACAACATAATAGGGGAACAACCAAGTCATGCCTAAGATTATATCAAAGTTAATCATATCCAAAATTACTAAATTAGCCCAAGTCTGAAATTCCATAAACAAAATAGGACAAGCATGATAAACATGGGTAACTATGACTAAATCTCCAACTGGGGTAGAAACACGAATAGGGGCATCAAGAATATCACAAATCATATCAAAATTTGGGGCAAATGTCACGGATACATATGAATAAGTAGAACCCGGATCAAGCAACACATTAGCCATCTGGTCACAGACAAGAATAGTACCTATGATCACCGCATCAGACGCCTCCACCTCATTCTTGCTCGAAAAAGCATAACACTGAGCCACATCATTATGACGAGCCACTTCCCTACCTGGTTGCGTATTACCCCTACGTCCGTTACCGTTACCACATTCTCTACCTTTACGGCCTAGCTGATTACCTCCTTTCCCACCTTGTAGAAGCCCTCAACCATTATTACCATTCCCTGCGGGTACCACTGCTCTAGATTGCTGCTGCGCGGAGTCTAACACACGTGGATGGGGACAATATCTCCTCGTATGCCGAGGTTCTCCACAATTGTAGCAAGTACGATCAAAAGATGGTTTGCTACCATCGAAGGCGCGATTACCTGGCTTATCCTGAAAATTATGAGATGCAGTTTTCGAGTTACTACCTGTAGAGGCGGGCATAGCGGACTGAATTGGCTTGGCTGCAAGCGTTGGTCTTTCGGACTCCTTGGAAAAAGAACCTTGAAAGTTACCCGAGTTCTTGGCCATTTTTGCCCATGCCTTAGCTTGACCGTCTAGCCTCACCCCCTCTACTTTCTTAACATAGTCTGTCACCTCATTAAGGACCTGTTTGGATTGGCTTTTGGCTTCTGACTTATAAGCGAAAAGCCATATGTTAGGATTTCTAACTTAAGGTTTTTGGCTTATTTTTGTTATTTTGGCTTTAAAATAAGTGCTTATAAGCGCTTTGTAACTTTACCCAAACACTTCAAAACTGTTTAAGAGCTATTTTAGCTTAAAAGCACCTAAAATAAGTCAATCCAAATGGGCACTAAAGCTTCTCCCTGCAGAAGTCATATGAACAGATAATACTTGCAACTCATAATTTAATCCCCTAATAAATAACTGGATCCTCTCCTCCTTTGTAGTCACCAAGTGCATAGAATATCTAGATAAAGCATGGAACTTGGCCTCATAAGTGGCCACAGATATATCTTCTTGCTCCAAAGCCATAAACTCATCTTTCTTGCGATCCCTCAAAGTCCTAGATACTTCTCTAGAAATAGAGAATGTAATTGGGTCTAAGCAAGTGGAGGTAAAGTAAAATATCTGCACTTCATATAAGTTCTCCACCACTTCTTGGCCTCACCTTGAGGTTGAAAGGACACAAACTCAATCCCATGTTGATGAACAATACCCAATTTATGTAGTCTCTAATAGCAATCCACAATGAACTCATACGCATTCTCACTCTCAGAACCAAGAAATACCGGAGGCTTAACCTTAAGAAACTTCGTCAATATGTCATGCTCGTTACCAGTCATAACAGAACCCAACAAAGGACGGAAGAAAGCATCGGTACCTACGTTTCCACTCGTCTTAGGCGCAGTGCTAGCAACAAGAGGGTTAGTAGGAGCTTTAGTTACTTGAACAAATGGAAGCAATCCAGGACCAGCCAACCCTTTCAAGAATGACATGATTTGTTGAGTTAACACCGGATTGATGGGAGGAATACCTGTAGCCTCATCCTGCAACTCTTTCTCTTGTCCAACTTCTTCAACATTCTTAACCTCAACCTCTTCTTCTATTTCCTTATGATGCATGAGAGGATTCTCATTCACATGAGCATTCTCAACAGAGCTCCATTTCAACCAGGCGCTACTCTTCTATGTCCTCTACCCCAAGCTCTTCCTCTACCCCTATCTCGACCACGACCTCTCACTGTATATTCCTCTGCTGGAGCATTGGCGAGAGCTATGGGCCTGACACTGTTATACCTAGTATTAACCATCTGCGGACAGAAGAGTGAATGAGGTTAGATACCAATTCGAATCGCTAGATACCAATTGGAATCAAGTCATAGCACAAAAGAAAACAAGAGAAAACAAAGAGATTTTCCTGAAGTCCTATAGCCTCTCAAAGAAAAGTAAAGGCGTCCTCGTACCGTTTCACGCGACTATACTAGACTCATTTTGGTACATTGAGATCAATGAACCTAGGATCTGATACACACTTTGTCACAACCCAAACTATCGTTATTAGCACCAACACTAACACTCCAGTAGGGGAACAACTACTACAACCCAAACCAAACAAATAGTCTAAAAACTAAGGCATTTAAATCAAACACTAAGGAAATAAAAATAGAGTTCCCATAAACTCTAACAAAAGTCTAACAATTATAACTAACAATGCAGAAGAATAACATAGAACCTGAAAGTCGATGTACCAAAACATTCTAACAATGAACCAAGTCTAAACAAGAAGGGATGCAACCCCATACTAATGAACTAAATAAAACAATGTCTAAGTTTGGAAATGATAGACATAGATGAAAGAGAATCCCATGGCATCCCAAAAGAATTGGCTCACCCCTGAATTCGAAGCGACGATCACTGATCTCCTAAGCGAGGTCTGTCAATAGCCGTTTGAAGATGCCCTGTACTCAACAAAAATAAGAGCAAGTGCAGAATTAGTACACAACCACAGTGTACTTGTAGGATCACGCGGATACCGCACTAGTGCAAAGACAACATTATAATCACATGCATATATATCAACATTTACGAACAACGATCAGTTTCACATTTTATATCACATCATTGGTCCTCTCATGGAACCCAAACCCAAATAGTTAGCTTGCCAAAATGTGAAAATCGATACCATATTTATGTTGGAACGTGGAAACCAATCTCATTTTTATGCTGAAACGTGTCAACCGATCCCATTCACACACCGCAATCACAATCACAAATATATCATCAAGATCAAACATTTAAGTCATGATTTAATGACATTCATCAATTCTCTGTCTCATTTACAACAAGCATGATCAACATTGAAACATTCATACATATACAAGTATCATAATGAAGCAAGAACAAGCATACATCACATAATCATAGAATCACAACCATCATGTACCTCGAAACAAGCTTGAACCCAAAGAAACTTGATCGTTCCCTTTCCAGATTCATTCCACTTGTTCTTGGTCTACAAATAATCAATATAATATGAGAATCAATAAACAATCATTAATTACCTGGGTTACTAACAATTCTATGAACCCTAGGTCAAACCTATGATCCCAATTATCCAATTTAGTATGGTTTCCACCATAGAATCTATAACAAAACCCTCACCCATCAATATTCACCCATTCTATTATGTTCTACAGATCAAAAAATGGATCCGGGAAGTGAAAAACTTACCTTTAGCCTCAAGAATAGTGAAAAATGAGTAGGAGTCACCTGGGAGTCGTTCCTTAGCTCTAAAAGTTGAAAAGTGCATAATGAGGTCGTTTATAGGTTTATTAATGACTTTAATTCGCGTTGGGACCCGCCACAGCGGCCATCACCCTGCCAGAGCGGCAAACATTCCCGCCAAAGCGGCCAAAATGAAACAGAGAGTTATTTCAAGAACTCCAAAATTCTCATTTCGCAACACACCTCTAACCCACGACGCTCAATAAATACCCTTTACACTAAGATCGATTTCGGGAGTTCTACTCGCCCGAATTATATTCTGTAAAGTTGTACGGATTCCTTAACAAGTTATCAAACTACTCATGTAATTAAAATCATAAATGATTCATCCGATTGTTACCATATTTCCTTACACCTCAAAGACTCCGATTTCGTCAAGGTTGGAAAAATCCAAATACTACAAAAAAAGTTTTTCGGCCCCAAATTTTCCCTGGTTGGCTTTTCTATAACTACGAGAACATGTTGTTACAATAAATCACTCTCCACTAGCATCTCCATTAAATACAATTCTCCTTGATCCAATTGTTGGCTTTGGTTTTTTATCCTTCCCTTCCAGCATTGTCATTTCCTAAGAAACAACTATTGGCCTGGGTGAAAGCGTCTGGTGTTCCATGGCTTGGGTTGGGTCAAGTTTTCAAACTTTAATAGTATATGGTACTATAAGCATGATTAAACTCTTCTATCTATTGTTCAAAATGTATTGCCTGCTAACAATTAAAAAATCCATATCTCTATTTAATATAATTTCAGAAGTGGGAAAGATGCTGTATATTAATTTATCAAATATCACTAAATCAATAACTATGTTTACAGAGGTTTTTCATGTGGAGTTCTGACCGTGAATACATGTGCTTTCCCTATGTATCATCTAGTTTGACAATCGAGTGGCTTGTTTTCCCTGTAACTCCAAAGTCACTGTTTGTGTCGTTCTAGTCACCCATAAACCTTCTCCAATATGTAACAAATGAGCATTGAAGTTTTCACATATCCATGATCCCATCCGTAACACGTTATACCCCATATCAATTTTATCTTCTTCCATGTTAGTACCTGGGAATTCACTTAACAGATTCAACAGCTCTATTACTGGTGTTATTTCCCAATCATTAAGTAACCTCTAGAAAGTCAAATTCTACCCTTGTGATGACCATATTTCTTCTATGCTACACTTACAGTTAACACAACCTTTTTTTTCTCCATTTATTTTTTTCTTTCATAGAAAATGGATGAACTCTTTGAAAGAGGCAATATATATTATTGGAAAGACTATACTGAAATTATATCTATGTGGTTTCATGTGGCTTGTTGATTTTTTTTGTAGGCTCTTTTTTGCATTTCATATTTTCTTTTCTATGAAATGTATCTCATGTTCGCATATTTATTCTTGGTTGTTGTAGGCATTGATTCCAAATCTTTCAGTACTAGTGCTTGTTATTGTTGTTGAAAGTATCTCCAAAACTATTCTTTTGAAGGCTCTCTGTTGATTTCTTTTGTAAGGTACATTTTTTTTTTCTAAACTTTTCTTCTTTACTGATATGTTTTTGAAAATATTCCAAGTATTTGTCTCAATTTTTGTGGTCATTTGTTTTGCTATGTTTTTTAATCTAATTTTATTGGCCATTTTTTAAGAGGTACTATTTGTTGCAATATTTTACTTTGTTCCATCGATTTTTGAAAAATGGTAGGAGAATCGTAATATATTCAACTATCACACACTATCAAAACTTTGATGTGTTCAATGTAGGTAATAAAAAAGTGCACAAGTGTAAGAAAATTTAAATGTTACAAACAAAAAAATATAAAGTATTTCACCTTTTTTCTTAGATCTTTACATACTCTTCCATTAATATAACCAGATTAGATTGTAGGACTTCTCTAACCTTTCTTTATAATGTTATAAATTTGTTGTGAACCTGCGTTGTATATTCAGTTCATAACCATTAACGTAGAAACTATTTGGTTTTTTACTATTGATGTTTAGAATATACCTGCAAAAATTAATATTTTGAAATATTTGGTCTTTTTTATATGTTGGTTTTCTCTAATTGCTATAGTCTTTTGTCATGTAATTTGGACTATTGCAATTTTTGTAACCTTTTTATTACCATCTTGTGAATATTTATGAGTGTTTCATGTTTAAGTGTAGATTAATGTTTGTTTCTTGATTTGTTGTAGTAATATGTATATAACTATGTGCATCTATTTTGTATGAATCTATCTCTAAAAGTAAATAAGTAATTATTAATATGTTTTGTTATAGTAATGTATTATTATATTTTTTTTACATACATGAAGAGAATGGCGTCTAATAAACAATGGATGGAACTTATTAAAGATAGACTTGCTATTGTTTAAATATATTGGGTGGAGACTTTCTTAGATTATGCTTTTGCAAAATTAGGAGAACCACAGTTGATACGTTGTACATGTATTAAATGTGGTAATGCAATTTCTAGAACACATGTTGTAGTTGATGTGCCGCGAAATCTTGGCACATTTGATGCTTGAAAACTAAGAACTAATACAAGAATCGAGTGTATTTATGTGGATATAATGTGATTGGTAGTTTTTGTACTGGTGAAACAGGTTAAAGTGAAAGAAGATAGAAAAGATGAAAAATCAGTGATTGTACGTGAAGTAAAGACGAAGGACGATCTCACGGGCCGTGGTCTTCACTACAGATCGTCGAGATGCTCGTATAGTTCAAGTAGTGCTGAGTGTTGGAGGATCTGAACGAGAATTGAACCAAGTGAAGACCGCGAAGAACATCACTGGTCATGGTCTTCACAACGACCCGTGGTGGAAGTCGTGAAGATGGGCCAACGAATGGGCATGAAAACTTGAAAAGGGAATTGAACAAGTGAAGACCACAGACAACTACACAGACCGTGGTCACTGTCATGAGTCATGGTGGTGTATGTGGTGATGATTTAGTGAAGGGGCATTGTAAAGTTGAAGAGGGAATTGATCAAGTGAAGACCACAGACAATTACACGGACCGTGGTCATTGTCACGAGTCGTGGTGGTGTCCATGGTGATTATTCATTGTACAGGCTTTGAAGAACCTATTTTGGGTGAGTGTAAGTTAAGACCACGAAGGGCTTCACAACCGTGAAGCCCTTGACGGGTCGTGGAGGCAGTCGTGAAGTGTCCGACAGTTCAGTCCTACTTCGAGTAGGAGTCTTTTTAAAATACTTTATTTGAATTAATTCGGTCATTTTTAGTTTTTTATCTCGTCTTATCTGGAACGAAGAACAAATTTTCAAATATTCTTAGCTTTTGGTTTTGAAGATTATCATCAAATTAAATTTGAAAGTTGGATTTTCGGTCCCTGAATTATAAAAGTGCTTATCGATTTTCTTATTCTTGTATGTATTTTCTTGTCATTTTTTTCATTTTATACTTCTATAAGTTTACATGAAATCATGAGTGGCTAAATACCACAACTGGGATTGTGGGATCTATGACGTAAATCTAATTGTATTTTCATAACACGAATGAAAGGCGATTTATATTTGCAAATTATAATTTACCTTTCATTATTCATGTATTCTAATGAGTGCATGCATTGGAGTTAGCCTGTATCTGTCATCTATTCGAGAGAAAAATGATAGTTAGGAAAAAGTTAAATTAACCTGACCAAATGGAGTCAAAGTTCGAGTTCGAAAGAAAAGAACATTAACACTATTGTAAGTAAGGGTAAAACTTGTAACACTCAAGGACCTAGAGGACTTGAGTGAAAATTATTTGATTAGACTGAGAAGTATCAGATATATTTATCTCGCCTATATTTTGTTGAGATAAATTGCCTGAAACTCAACTACGGAAGAACATTAGATGCAATGTTATGGGGAAGACAATCCTAGTTTCACTTAATTATCGAAACAACTTTAGAACTGATATTCTGTTAAATGTTAAATTAGATTTTAGTTAACAACCTTGGTTACTAAAGATTTATAGCTAAACCCATTTTACTTTCCGCAACTCTTTCTTTAGGATATAATGACAACTTTTGAGTAAATCGCGATATTGAAATAATTTATGTAAAGAAATTCTCTGTGGGATTTACCTAAAATCATTTTGAGTTCTATAAATTGACTTCAACCATTTATACCTCTTAATTGAGGTGTAAGTTTGGACGCATCAAATTTTGACACCGCTGGCAGGGAATTTCAATTCAGAAGTGTTTTACTAGCTTTTATTCAAATTGTAGTTATATTTCCTAATTTTATGTCTTTTTCTTTGTCAGTGTCTCTTTCAGGTGAGTTCGACTGTGTATGCCAAATACTAGAAGTAAAGAAGCTCCATTGATTCCTTATGACCCAGAACTTCAAAAATTATTCAAAACAATGGTGAATGCACAAGAACATGACGCTCAGAGGCAAAGATTGGGATTGGAGGTTGAAATCGCTGCAAGATGTATTCAGCAGAATGTTGTGAACAACCCACCTAGGGTGGTGGAAGAAAATATAGCAGTGGATGAAATCGTTTCGCCCCACCGCAAACTACTAGCTCCAAAGGGTAGAGCACAACATCCAGCTCACATGATGTACGAGGAGGATGACTTAGATTTAGATGGAGCTGGAGCCACAGAAGCAATAATGTTACCTGCACTACCTCCATGTGTGAAATTCACAATCACCAACATTATCATTCAACTACTGAATCAGAAAGGTATTTTTAGGGGTGCAACTAGTGATGATGCAAATCAACAATTTATGAACTTTGTGGGGATATGTAAATCGTAAGAAATTCCTGGGGTTAGCCAGAAAACAATGAGATTGAGGCAGTTCCCATTGTCTCTTACTTGGGAGGTGACCAATTGGTTAAATGAGATGCCTGACGACTCAATCAAGACATGGAGTGAACTGAATGAGGCCTTCATGGAACGATTCTTTCTGCAATCAAAAGATCTGCAGATGAAAGATGAGAAAAGTTCCCACAAGCAGTTACCAAGAGATGCGATACATGACACCTGGTGGAGATTAAGCTAAAAGCTGAACCACAGTCTCACTGAGAGACATCTTAAACAGGCTTTCTATAGATCTTTGAATTATGTTACTAAATATGTTGCTCATGCAGTGTGTGGAGGATCATTCATGAGGAAACCATTCTTATAGAGCATGAAGCTGATGGGTGAGGTGTCCAAGAATAATAAGGCATGGTACACCAGGGATGTAGAAGTAGGAGATCTTGGGTTCACTTTTGAACTCTCAACAAAACAGAGGAAAAGAGAAGAAGAAAAGGATAAGTAATATGGCAAACATGAGAACCTAGATAGATCTACTCACGAAACATATTGTCGCAAGTTCTGAAAAGGTAAATGTTGTAGGACCTCCAAACAGGTATGAAGATTTGGACATTGATCTAGATGAAGCGGTAAAATACTTTGGAAACCAAGGACGTTTTTGGAATTATTAGTCAAAAAAATAAGGTTACAATTATGGAAATGCAGGTCGGAACTACTCAAGAGAAGGACATAATGATAGGCCAGCAAACAGAGAGCAGGAAAACTGGTAGAACAAAGATAGGTACAGAAATGATCGCAGTGGTGTGTATGTGACCCCATGTAATAGAGACCGGGCAAGTGGTAGTTCCAACGGGTCTAAGCTGAAAGACATGTTAGCCAAGGTGCTCCAAAAAGTTGAGTCAATTGATGTAGGGGTGAAGGAGATTAAAGGTGATATCTCCAGTATGAGTCAACTGGTAGACTCTCACACCACCTCCATCAAGAAAATAGAGCAGCAGGTGGGGCAGCTTTTAGCATCACTAAGCCAAAGGAAGAATGTGTCATTATTTCCCCTTATGAGTAGTTGGGGTATCTTCAAGCTCTAAGTTCTTGAGTATCGAGCTCCTAACCCTTGTGAGAATGTATTACTAATCGTGGGAATATTACATGTTACCCATGAAGTCCTTGAGTTGTGTAGTTCATGTCATAATTCGTCATGAACCCTATTTTAAGAAGTCTTTTGCAAATCTTTTTAAACTTGTTTTAAGACTTGAGCACTTGAGTTTGTGAGTTCATTTTCTTTAAAATGATATATGGGAACTATGTAATCCTAAGAGTAAATATTTTTACATTTAAGTACAGAGGAAACACCAATTTCCAAAAGTGTTTTCATGAGCAGTTCAGAGTACCATCTCTTTTATAAGAATGATTTTTGAGTAATACTCTCAAACCACAGAAAGAGTTATGTTTTTATAAATATATGATCTAGTATATTTTGGGAGTAGTATTGAGCAACAATATGAGGGAGAGTTCAGATAACTCACACCTCCCATAAACCATGTAGCCAACGTGGGTAGAAAGGGTCATACTTTTTAGACGATTCTTTAATGCTTTTTAGCATAGAATAGTGGATCCACTTAGTAGTAGGTTCTATACCCCAGAAAAGTATAGGACGTACATAGCATCGTTAGGAAAGACGCTATATCATCACATAGATCATAGTGATGGTTGTCGGTTAGAGAATCTTCCACAAAAGTTAAATTATATTTTTATATACAAACTGAGATAATATTGTATTCTTCAATACATTGAGTTTCTATCTACTGTTTTAAAAAGCTTTCCATATATTTCATCTTTTATTATTCCTTTAGCTTAAGTTGAGTATACAAAGTTAAGTATTTTATTATTGAATTGAGCCTTACTTCACAGAGTCGAATATGTTATTATTTAGTTGAGCCTTATTTCACTGTGTTGAATATCTTATGATTGATTTGAGCCCTATTTTCTTTGTGTTGAGTTGAACTATGTTTCTTCGAGTTGAGTTGAGCTTAGAAGAGGTAAGTATGTTTCTTTTGCATCAGTTCAAGCTTATGTTTATGATTTAGAATTCCCCTTAAATGCTTGTACATTCCATGTACTTAGCAATTTGGCCTGCACTATTTCATGATGCAGACACATGATTCACGATCATCAATATGTGTTTTGTTGAGGTCGTGGGATATTACAGTAAGCTTTTGTGACCCTTCTTACATTTGGAGGACTTCACCTTTATCTTACATTTAGTAGTTTTGAGATGTTGTCGGTCTTGTCCTGATATCCTTCTGTAATAATAGAGCCTTCATAGATAGATAAAGTTGAGTAGTTTTTGGTATGTATCTTCTTTGAGTTGTTTTTACAAACTCTTCGTTTTTATTGAGCATTGTTCAGATTATTTTAAAGATGAGTTTATTGAATTTTTTTTAGTCTTTAAGCTTTTATATGCTTGAGTTAGTGTTTCGCTTGTAGTCAGCCAGGATGAGAGTTTGCTTGGTGACCAACAATGGTTCTCGAGTGCCGACCGCATCCAGGGTGTAGGCTCGGGTCGTGACAAACTTGGTATCAGAGCACATAGTTCAAGTGTCCTTGGGTGTTTATGAAGTCGTGACAGTAGGGTCTTGTTTATGGTTGTGATAGCCCCACTTCTATAAATGAGGGACTACATGCATTTAAGAAAAGTTTCCCCTTTTTTAAACTCTTAATCATGCAATAGAGCTATGTCATAGAGATTTATTCATTCTCATGCGTTTCTCAAATTTGTTCGACTACCCTTCGTACTAGAGGTGGCTGAAAAGTTAAATAATTCCTTTTTCAATGAGTTGTTCTATCAAGAGTCTTGAGAAAGTCATGAGACTCCAAAGGGACTTGAGAGGGGCCCATGAGAGAGTTAAGTGTTGAGTTTCAAAGGAATGCACCCATAATTATATGAATCGTGCATTTGAGCTAAAAGCTAGTTGTACTATTTTCCTTAAGCCTTGTTTCAACTAAGATCCTTATGAAGAAGTATGTTTACAGCTTGGGTAGTATTTTCACCCGAAAAGGGTATCACGAGTTATGAAATTATGAGCAGTAGTAGTGTAAGTGCCCAGAGTTAGAGGGAAGTATGTAGAGGTTCTGTAATATATGAAATGGAGATAGCGATGGGGCAGATTGTGTTATTGCAATCATGCACCCAGTCAGTTATAAGTGATGAGTTCCTTTATGAGTGAAATAAGTAATAATAATGTTCTAGAGAGTTCTTTATAAAATGAAGAGTAATAGTTACTAGTCATGATGAGATATTGTATATTTTTAACAAAAATAGAGTTATTGTCAATGTACCAGTGTGTTAGATGAGACAAAATATATGTGTTGAATAAGAGAACAGAGTATTCATGAAGTGATAGATCTAAGCTAGGCTTATGATTTGTTTGAGAGGGCCATAATGTTCAGAAGGTTATAGAACTGATCAAGTAATAAGGTATAGTATAGTAGGCGAGTAATCGTATTGATATTTGAGTTTAGTAATGAACATTAAGCTTGAATTTGAGATGAGTGTCATGATCCAAAGAATGGCAACATGAGGGTGATGGTGTTAGTCTTTAGATTTGATCTGGAAGACTTGACATAGAGTAGGTGAGGAATTAAGGTGATTAGCTACAAAAAATATGAGTGGTACAAGCGAGAGACCCTAACCTTTAGATAAGAGTAGTGATGTGTGGCTAAGTCACAAGAGTAACAAGAGGATTAAGAGGTGTACCGAGAGGGTATGTAATCAGAAGAGGTTAAGAGAAACACCTTTGAAAGAGGTCTTAGTAGCTACTTATGGAGAGTTTAGTAGCCAATAGATAAGTCGTTTTAGAGTATTAGAGTAAAGCAAATGTAGACCAGTTTAGAGATGATCGAATAGGTCCATAGTTTTCAAGTGTCAACTTTAGACCCAAGGGGGAGATGACAAGATGAGAAATGAAGTCAAGTGAGGAATAGTTAAGTGAGAGCCTTAGTTTGTTCCGAATAGTCATGCGTGAATTTCTAGTTGGTATGGCATAGATGATTAATGATGAGAACTTCTTAAGGAGTTGGTTAGTAGGAGTTGATGGAGTTGTTAGAGTACTAAGCTTGAATACAGAGTTGTTAAACTTTATGTGGTTCTTGATATGAGCCCAAGGTTTATTAAGTACGGTGGTAGAGAATAGTATTCTTATGATGAGATTCCCCTTCGAGGTTTAGAACCCGAACCTTTGGATTTTGGGTTAAGCTTCAATATACTAAGAGCATACAATTAGACCCAGACCTTAGTAAGAACAACCTGTTCCATACCCAGTCCAGCCGTCATTCGAGGACGAATGACCCCAAGGGGAGTTTTTGTAACACCCCGAAAAAATTTAAAGCTAAGATTCGAACCATCCTTCATTGTGAGTAGGATTCTACCAAGGAATTTAAAATTTCTTAGGTAAGTTCACTAGATGTAGCACTGTCACGACCTAAGGATACCCTCTAGATGTAACAAGTCATACAGAGCCCCGAAAGGCACCATGTAAGCCACTTAGCATATCATAACATAAGCATAGAATAATAAAGAGTAAATCGCATTTCAAGTCCAAAATTTTCATAAAGGAAAGCGGAAGTCTAGACTTGTCTCAACATAGACATCTATTACAATACTTGAATCAAATAGTGCCACAACACATACAACATAATCCGAAAAGGAAATACAAGAAAGGAACTACAAAGATAACACCCATCCTAGAATTATGAGGACTCACCACAAGCTAGGGGAATAGTTGAATCCAAGCTTTTACCAAATGATGACCGCCTTAAGAACCGGACCCTATACATGGAAAAGTATAGGAAAATATGGGTTAGTACAAAAATGCACCACATATGATAGCCATGCATAAAAACCTTAAAACATGCTAAAAAAAACATTTTTGTTGAATGCATGCAATTTACCAAGTTAAAGCATCATTTTGGATACAACGGAAAAGCATAAGTCATATGCATGTTGATTACGTGGATCATCATATCATAAGAGAAACATACCATAATTACCCTCAAAACAAACTTGTGCAAATGCTAAGTAAAGCTTTTTTAGTAACCATAGTTCATATTGTTGTCATAGTGGGAATAAGCCTTAACCGACATAGACTATCTAAGCTAAACAATGAATCCGGTGACTACCACACCGAAAAAGGGTTGTTCTACTTGCCTAAGGTAGAACCATACTCTTAGCTTAGGTGGATCCACTAGCTAAATACCTATAAGGGCACATCGTTTATGGGATAATGAGATTGCTACTAGATAAATCTCATAATCATCTATAATTCTTATACTTTGCCCTTCAAGGACCATAGATCATATTCAATGAACACATCTAGAATTACTTCCTTAGACATGGATATAATCATAATTCAAGTAGTTCTATTACTACATGCATAATTCTATCATATTCTACATACATCAATTAACACCAACACTTTGAGATCCAATTTAGGAAAATAGGGGAACTCATGGATTCTTGGGGAATTCAAGACAAAACCATATAAAATCATCAATTTACCCATAATAAAATATAATTCAATCAGTAAATATTAATTTGAAAGGTATCCATGAGATTGAAGTCAAACCCTAACTTTTGGAATTTCTAGCTTTGAAATTGGGTGTTTTGAAGGGGATCCATAGATGAATTCTATCCATGTATAAAGAGCTACCATACCTTAGCTATGAAATCCAATGAATTTGACAAGAAATCCTTGCTCCAACTTTCTTCTTCTTGTTCCTAGAAGTTCTAGAGAGAGAATATGTGAGGAAAAGTTGGTTTTGATTTAGGATTTTGGAATAATGAGGAAGGTGACTTAATTTGGTGGTCTAAAATCATTATATAGTTAGTCTAATTTAATGTAAAACGATGTCACTTAATATTAACTAAAACCGGAAAACTCCAAAGTACTACTCAACTAACTCACCAAAATCGTTCACAGGTGGTCACGCACGACCCCACAACCATGGTCCGTGGATGGACCCACGTGGCAAGCTGGTGAACCGTGGGTGGAGTTATTGGAGCCTGTTTCTGAGGCCTTGACCCACGACCCTCACCCACGGGGATAGGCTGGCCCAAGAGGCATGAGTCTCCTCTGTGGTTCACTGTCAGGCAGTTTTCTAAGGGTTCTGCTCAAAGACCCATGGTTGGTCCTTGGGGGTCCTACCTTGACGTCTGACACCAAACCCTATAGTTTTAGGTACATGAAGGTACATTTATGACTGTAACCCTCACATGAAGCTCTAGTTTAGCCTATTTGTTTCCAGAGTGTTACAATATCTCCTCCTTGGAAATATTCATCTTCGAATGACAATCTAGAGACCTTACGAAAGTAGAAACTCAATACTAGCAGCCCATCATGCATGAAACATAAAAATAATGCACAAATCAAAGGAGGAAACTTTAACTCCATCTCAAACATAATCAATGCAACCCAAGTAAGTAGGAACTACATCTAACAACCCATTATGTATGAAAATGCAACATTTCACATATTCATAGGAGGAACTACCTTCTCCAACTAAAAGCATGCTCAACACAATATCATGGAGCCAATATGCAATTACTCTCAAGGCATACTAAAGCATGTTCATCAATTCATATCATGAAGTCAAATAGACAACTATTACTCAATGCACAACAACATGAGGAAAATCAATCATAAAAACTCATGTTTTTACTAAACATGAATTTCATCAAGAACATGCATAACATAAGGAAATTATGGAAAAAACACCTATAACACATATGACTCCAAAACACTAATAATCAAGAGAACTACTTACCTCAAGCTTGACTAGGAGTAGAAGGAAAGAGATGAGGATATCGAGACTACATATCGGCCTCGACCTCTCAAGTGGCACCCTCAAGTAAGTGATTTCTCCATAAGACTTTCACAGATGCTATTTCCTTGTTTCTTAACCTTTTAACTTGCCGGTCTAGGATTTCTACCGAAACTTCCTCATATGAAAGACTCTCGTCAACTCCCAACCCTTCTAGGGGAATAATGAACATTGGATCTCCAATACACTTCTTAAGCATAGAAACATTCAATATCAGATGAACTAGGGCCAAATCATTTGGCAAGTCCAACTCATAGGCAACCTTCCCAATACATTTCAAAATTAGGTATGGGCCTACATACCGGGACTAAGTTTCCCTTTCTTTCCAAATCTCATCACACCCTTCATGGGTGACATTTTCAAATAGACCCAATCATTAACTTCAATAGATACCTTCTCCTCACATCGACATAAGACTTTTTTCTACTTTGAGCCGTTCTCAACCTCTCTCTAATGAGCTGAACTTTCTCAATAGTTTCATAAACTAGCTCGGGGCCTATCAATGAAATTTCACCTACCTCAAACCAATCAATCGGAGATCTACATCTCCTACCATACAAGGCTTCAAAAGGAGTCGTACCGATGCTTGAGTGACAACTATTATTGTAGGCAAACTGTACCAACGGCAAGTGGTAATCCCAATTACCCTTAAAGTCTATAACACATGCCCTTACCATATCTTCTAATATTTGGATGGTACGCTCCTCTTGCCCATCGGTTTGGGGATGAAAAGCCATGCTAAGATTCACCTTTGTTCCAAGCCCTTTTTGGAATGACTTACAAAAGTGAGAAGTAAATTTATTACCCCGATTAGAAATAATAGATAGAGGAACCCCATGCCACTTCATTATCTCTATTATATACAACTTTGACATAGTATTCCACCAAAAAAGAGACCTTGATGGGAATGAAGTGGGATGATTTTGTCATCTGATATATAATGACCAAAATAGAATCATGTTGCCTTCGGGTGCGAGGCAAACCCACAATAAAATCCATATTAACATCTTCCCACTTCCAAGTGGGAATACCTATATCTTGGGATAATCCTCCTGACCTTTTATTACAAACCTTAGCTTGTTGACAATTAGGACATTTGGCTACAAATCGCGCGATATCTTTCTTTATACCATTCCACCAATAGAGTTCCCGTAGTACACGGTACAAGTTAGTGGCTCGCAAAAGGACAAAAAATACCAAGAACTATGAGCTTCCTCTAAAATTTGTTCCCTCAAACCATCAACATCCGGAACACATAACCGACCTTGGTACCTAAGCACCCCATCTCTTCCTTGGGGGAAAGCCTCAATGGACTTCTTGATTACCGACTCTTTCAATTTAACTAATATATGATCAAGTCCTTGTTTAGACTTTACATCCATCGCAAAGGACGATTCAGAACTATAATGGACCATGACACCACCGTTGGTGGAATCCACTAGTTGAACACCTAACCGGCCCAACCTATGCACATCACAAACCAATTCTTTCTTTTCATCCTTTACATGAGCCACACTACCCATGGACATCTACTAAGTGCATCCTTTACCACATTAGCTTTGCCGGGGTGATAAATGACACGCATGCATAATCCTTTAACAATTTTAACCACCTTCGTTGACAAAGATTCAACTCCTTTTGACTAAACACATATTGAAGACTCATGTGATCGGTGAAAACATCCACATGGACCCCATAAAAATAATGCCTCCATATTTTTAAGGCAAACAGAACCACCGCTAATTTAAGATCATGGGTCGGATAATTTTTCTCATGGACTTTAGGTTGCCTTGAAGCATAGGCAATCACCTTACAATTTTGCATAAACACACAGCCCAACCCAACTCTAGAGGCATCACAATACACCACAAAAACATTCGTACGTTCTGGTAAGGTCAACACCAGAGCGGAAGTAAGTCTATCTTCCAATTCTTGGAAACTTTTCTCACAATCTTCCGACCACACAAACTTATCTTTCTTTTGAGTCAAAGTCGTCAACGGAGAAGCAATGAAGGAAAACCCCTCAACAAACCTCCTATAGTAACCGGCCAAACCCAAAAAGCTTCTAATGTCGAAGGGAGATAGAGGTCTTGGTCAACTCTTGACCGCATCCATCTTCTTAGGATCTACCATAATACCCTTACTTAACATAATATGCAAGGAATGCTACAGACCTTAACAAAAACTCACACTTGCTAAACTTTGCATAAAAGTTGATGGTCCTTAAGAACTTGCAATACAAAGCTCAAATGGCCAACATGCTCATCCTCACTCCTTGAATAGATCAAAATATCATCGATAAACACGATCACAAACATGTCAAGATATTGGCGGAATAGTATATTCATTAAGTCCATGAACGTCGTCTGTGCGTTAGTCAAACAAAAGGACATTACTAGAAACTCATAGTGACCATATCTTGTTCGTAAAGCCGTCTTTGGAATATCAACCACTCTCACCCTAAATTGGTGATAAATCGAACGAGAAATAACTAGCCTCTTGAAGTTGATCATACAAGTAATCAATTCTCAGAAAAGGATATTTATTCTTCATGGTCACTTTATTCAATTAATGAACATCGGTGCAACCTATGGAGAGATACTCAGTTGAATAAAACTTTTGGTTAATAAATCCTTCAACTGTTATTTCAACTCATTTAACTCGATCGGAGCCATTCTATAATTAGGAATGGAGATAGGTTGCGTATTCAAAAGAAGGTTAATACCAAAATCTATTTCCCGCTCGGGAGGAATACCGGGCAAATCATCAAGGAACACTTCCGAAAACACATTAACTATCGGAACCGACTCTAGAGAAGGGGTTTTGGAATCTACATCCCTCACCCCTCATAATATGTTATAACCAACCTTTCGAGATAATCTTTATAACTTTAAGGTAGGAAACAAATTGACCTCTATGCATAGAGTTTCCCCCCTTCCACTCTAAGATAGGCTCGTTCAGAAATTAGAATCGAACCACCCAGTTCTACAGTCGATAGAGGAATACCATGCATGCAACCAATCCATACCAAGAATCACATCAAAGTTTAACATGTCAAGCTTTACCAAGTCAACACGACTAACTATACAACAAGGAAATGGGACATCTTTTATAAACCCTCTTCACCACCACAAACTTACCAACCGGGGTAGAGACCAAAAAAGGCTATAATAACACTTGGGGGAGTATATCAAACTTCATGGCCAAATAAGGTGTGACAAAGGACAAAGTAGAACCAGGATCTAACAAATAATACACATCAATAAGAAAGACTTTGAACATACTGGTCACCACATCCGGGGAGCTCTGTTGGTCACTGAGATTGAAGAGCATAAAAGTGGTTTTGCTTTGAGGCATTGGAGTTTGAATCGCTTAGAGGAGCCTGTTTTCCTTCTTTCCCCTTGATCGAAAGCGTCAGGCAATTCCTCAATTCATGACCATTCTTACAAAAATCATAGAAACCATCTGTGCCAACTAGGCACTTACCCTCATGCTTTGTTCCACAACTTGAACAAGTAGATCTAGCAACATAAGAATCACCACCATTACCTCCTTGATGTTTACAGTTGGAAACCATATCTTTGTTGACCCTTGGAGCACTAGGAGAGCCTTGGTTGAAGAACCTTTGTTTGAAACTTGGTCGACCTTGTCCATTAAAATTAGTATTGGAGAAGTTCCCATCATCAATCCTTGCTCTTTTCACCTTTCTATTCTTTTCTTAGAGTTTCTCATCCTCCATTTGTTGGGCATACACCATAAGATGTGAGATATCTATACCATCTTGGAGCATTGCCGTACGACATTCTTTTACAACCAATTTGGACACGCCTATTAAATACCTATTCATCCTATCCCTTGAGTCCGCCACCATGGCTAGAGTATACTTGGACAATTAAGTAAAGTTTAGAGAATACTCTTTCACACTCATACCTCCTTGACGAAGGTTAATGAATTCTTCCACCTTGGCTTCCTTCAACTCTTAGGGAAAGTACCTATTAAGAAACGTCGATTTAAATGCTTCCCACTGTATGGGTCCCGCTCATACCGGCCTACTGATCTTCCATTGATTTACCACACTTGAGAAACTCTTTTTAATTGGTAAGCGGCTAACTTCGCTTTCTCTACCGAAGGTACCCCCATAATATCAAGTACCTTATAAATCTCTTCCACAAATTCTTGAGGATTCTCTTCCACTTTAGAGTCATGAAATTCGGGAGGGATCCTTCTAGAAAAATCCCTAACCCTTGAAGCGGCTGAATTCATATTAGGATTCACATGAGTTACAACATATTTGTTGGCCTGAGCCGTCACAACTTGAGCTTAAGTCGTCAAAGCTTGGACCAACATTTTAAAAGCCGACCTAACCTCCACATCTAACATAGTCGAAGGATTAATTGGAGCTTGATTAGCTTAAGGAGTTTCTTCATTCACATTGACACCCTCCAATATTCTAGCGTTAGCCATTCGTGTATTCATATCCTAAAGAAACAAGAGAAAGACTAGGAGAGGGACTTTATAGAGTTAAACTCTATGGCACGACTTAAGAGTAATGAAAAAAGTGTAGTGTCCTAATCAACTTGTATCCTTTCATTCATAAATGTGGCGTGTTTCACACTCATCAACAAGACTATAAAGACGTGGCTTATGAGATATCATCCTAGAATCATTCTAAACCTTCTGCTCTAATTACCAAGTTTGTCACGACCCAATGGTACCCCCCAAAATGCACCATGCAAGCCACGTAGCATATCATAACATAAGCATAGAATAATAAAGAGTAAAACGCATTTCAAGACCAAAATTTTTATAAAGAAAAGCAGAATTCTAGACCTGTCTCAACATAGCCAACTATTATAATAGTTAAATCAAATAGGGTCACAACCCACACAACATAATCTGAAAAGAAAATACAATAAAGGAACTACAAAGATAACACCTGTCCTCGAATCATGAGGACTCACCACAAACTAGGAGAATAATTGAATCCAAGCTTTAACCAAATGATGACCGTCTTAAGAACCAGACCCTACACTTGGGAAAAGTGTAGGAAAATATGGGTTAGTACAAAAGTGCACTAAGTATGATAGCCATGCATAAAAACCTCTAATAATGCTAAAAAGGATATTTTAGTTGAATGCATGCAATTTACCAAGTTAAAGCATCATTTTGGAGATAATGGAAAAGCATAAGTCATAAGCATGTTCATTACGTAGATCATCATATCATAAGAGAAGCATACCATAAGTACCCTCAAAGCAAAATTGTGCAATGCATGAATAAGATCCCATAATCCCACCCATGCTAAGTAAAGCTTCTTGAGTAACCATAGTGCATATTGTTGTCATAGTGGGAATAAGCCTTAACTAACATAGACCATGTAAGCTAAACATGGAACTGGTGACTCCCACATCAAAAAGGGTTGTTCTACTTGCCTAAGGTATAACCATACTCTTATCTTGGGTGGATCCACTAGCTAAATACCTATGAGGGTACATAGTTTATGGGATAAGGATATTGCTATTAGAAACCCACCCTTTCTAACAAGGGAGCTCCCATCTCAAGAGATTGCTTCTAGAAACCCGGCCTTTCTGATGGAAGAGCTTTAATCTCATATTCAATATTCACTCGGTCCTAAGCATTTATCCCATGGAGTACATATTAAGTATTGACTTAAGTTCATATTCATGGAAGAACATCTTGACATTCAACCCAACATAATTCATAACATAGCTCATAGATTCAATAGGTGAGAATAGGCTTTGAACCTTAGAATCATCATATTGTAAGTAAACATCTCACATCATATCATATTCATACATAGGTTTTTAGATGAGAACAGCCTTTAAACAACACAAACAAGATCATAATCATAATCACTTTACTTTTAAAGTGTTCATATAGCATATACATTAATCTCATAATCATGTATAATTCTTATACTTTGCCCTTCAAGGACCATAGATCATATTCTATCAACACATCTAGAATTAGTTCATTAGACATGGATATAATCATAATTCAAGTATTTCAATTACTACATGCATAATTCTATCATATTCAACTTATATCAATTAAAACCCACACTTTGAGATCCAATTTGGAAAAATAGGGGAACTCATGTATTCTTGGGGAATTAAACATGAAAACATATAAAATAATCAATTTACCCATAATAAAACATAATTCATCATTAAAACGAATTTGAAAGGGACCGATGAGATTGAAGTCAAACCCTAACTTTTGGAATTTCTAGCTATGAAATTGGGGGTTTTGAAGGGGCTCCATGGATGAATTTTATCCATGGATGAAGAGCTACCGTACCTTAGCAAAATATCCAATTAATTTGAGAATAAAACCTTGCTCCTTCAACCCTAGTTCCAACTTTCTTCTTCTTCTTCCTTGAAGTTCTAGAGAGAAAATATTATGGGAAAAGTTGGTTTTGATTCGGGATTTTGGAATAATGAGGAAGATAACTTAATTTGGGGGTCTAAAATCATTATATAGTTAGTATAATTAGTGTAAAACTATATCATTTAGTACTAAGTAAAACCAGAAAACCCCAAAGTACCCCTCAACTAATTCACCAAAATCGTTCAGAGGTGACCACCCATAACTCCACGACCACGATCCATGAATAGACCCATGTGGTGTGCTGGTGAACTGTAGGTGGAATTATTAGAGCGTGTTTCTAATTCCTTGAACCACGACCGCTAACCCATGGGGTGTGGGTTGACCCAGGAGGCGTGAGTCACCTCCATGGGTCACTGCGAGATAGTTTTCTAAGGGTTCTCCACAAGGACCCATGGTTGGTCGTTAGGGGTCGTACCTTGATGTTCTTACACGAAACCATAAATTTTGGATACGGGGAGGTACGTTTATAACTCTAGCCCTCACATCAAGCTCTATTTTAGCCTATTAACTTATGGAGTGTTACACGCACCTTGAGTTCCAAGAACTAAAGAGAATTCATTCATGTCATTCCTAAGCTCTTCTAAGTTTTGAGTTAACTTCAAATGGCCATAACTTCCTGTAGAGAATAAGTTAGGTGGCCCATAAGATATCCTATGAAATGTCTTTGAATTATCTTTCCAAGGCCACCGAGTTTTGTAAGTTTCAACTTTGCATGAGTGAGATATGCCATTTTTTCAAGCTCTCCAGTTAAAGAAAGTTACCCGAAAAAAGTTAGGGGGGTTTTTTGGTCTTTTCCTTATCCAATCAGATTTAATTCATTTTTAGTAAGGCTTTAGCGGTCTAAACTGATTAGGTTCAGTTTTATAATCCTAATATATGCCTAGGGTTTTAGTTGAGAGTTCAAGAAAAGAAAAAAAGAAAAAGATGAGAAAAAAGGAAAGGATCAAGGCGTTCGTCGAGATTCTTGAGAGTTGTTCTGGATTTTTGCCATGGGTTTGATCCCTAATAGGTATATAAGTTTCCATAGTATTGGTTTAGTTCACCCACACACCAATCATGATTTACATATTCGAATTCGTCCATAAAGATTGAAATATTTAAGTTCTTGATGACTGTTCTTGATGTTTTGCTTTTGTTGAATTAGGATGTGTTTGATGAGTTGTTGAGATAATTCCTTTGAATTTGAGGTGGTTGTTTTTAGTAGATTCTTCTGTACTTTTGTTAGTTATTCGAATCTAAGTTGGTTGGCAAGAAACAATTCGATTCTAGGGGAATAAGAGCCAAAAATTGAAGAAGAAAATTCGCCAGATTTTTCTGGGGGAGGGCAAGGGGCGGCGCACCCCAACAGTGCACCACAAATGAGGTTCTGATTTTTAGGGGCTGGCGCCCCGTGCCAGGAATGCGCTGGGGTTGCCTGCCTCCACTCCTTTTCTGTCGGTTGTCCTGTTTCACTTCCTTTGATGTTTATCTTCACCATGAGTCTAACTACTCTAAACTACTTCTAAACATCTAAAAATCATTCATAACATGAATCATAACCTTGAATTCATAATTCAAATTTCAGGTGGAGTTAAGAGTTAAGCCTTGAGAGTTCTTCCGAACATTTTGAGAAAGTCCCTTTGAATATTTTTGATGAGTCTTCTACATATTCAAATAACTTGTTTCAAGACTCGAACAAGTGATTATAAGAAGGACGATAATTTTTTCATGAGTCTACATTATCATCAAGAGATACTTCATATCATGAACGATAACTCTTGAATTCAAAATTCAAATTCAAGAGAGGGTTAAGAGTAGATTTCAATGAAGTATTTGAGTTCAATTGTGAATCCTTTGAGATCAACTATCGAATTAAAATATGTTTTGAGGAAGTAAGTATGAGAATGAGAATATTTGTATACATGAGATCACGGCCGTGGTGCACTTGACGAGGGAGAGGGGTGGCTCGAGAACGTCACTTTGCACCAAGGCTTGAAGGCCTTGCCTACAAAAGGCCAAGTAATGACCAAGACCATCACCACGGATCGTGGTCATGACCACGGATCGTGGGAGGCTCCGTTGTCTTGCCCTGGCCAAGTGTTGGCTTGTGCACGAAAGGGGAGCCACTAGCTCCAACACCACGGGCAGTACCACAGCCCGTGGTGCACTTTCATGGTCTGTGAATGTTAGCCATGGTCCCTGACGGGGACCATTTAAATGAGGAGTTTTGGGACTTTTCCTTTTAAGTCCTATTTAAGTAGGGGTGTTTTGGGTATTTTTAGAGGTTAATTATATATTGGTTTTTAAGTCTAAATTCACCAGTTTTGGTCATTATACACAACATTATACATAACACCCAATTGAAATCAAAACTCTCTCACTTCTCTCTAAACTCTCTTTCTAAAAACCTTAGAAGAAGAAGAATACATTGGATCTAGGGTTTCAAGGTTCTTTTCCAAATTGCTTGGAGTTCTCCATTGATTCTCGAGGAATCAACTAAGGTATGGTTGCTTATCACTCTTGGGATCCTTTCCCCAAGAGGCCCCTTCAAGATGAATTTCAAAATCTCCAATTTCTAGGTTTTCAATCCAAAAATGTGGGTCTTCTTTCTAAAGTGAAATTGATGCTATAAACTGAATTTGATTGATGTTATATGAACAATTATGAATGAATTTATGTTGAATTTGTGGTTTCTTGAAGAATTCCCAATGAGACCCATGTTTCTCCTTTTTTTCCTAACTCTAACCCTAGTTTGTGTTGGATATTGAGTGAAGGTTATGAATCGAATGTGATGTTATGTAATTCATGTTTATATGATAATTATACCCTAGGTTATGTATAATTTCTATGAAATTAGGGTTGAGTGTTTGAATGAACCCTTGAAGGCTATGAAGGGAATATGTCAATTGCTTATACTGATGTTGATTATGTATTACTTCATGAATTACCTTGTATTATGTATTGGTTATAAACTGATTGGTGATTGAAGTATGAATGTCCTACGAAGGGCAAGAATGTATGAAGGTTGGTTCTTCTTTGAACTCTAGAATGAAAGGTGAATTACTTAGATTATAATGATGCTATACCTAATGTGTTGTTGTGGTGTTGATGACCTAGTTTCATCATCCTTAACTCTCTACACTTGAATTAGTTATGAAATATTTATGTTTGTTATGGTATGATTGCTATATGATTGAAAGGTAGTTCTCATGATTGTAGTGTAATGTAAAGTGAAAGGGTTACTCACTTACTAAGTGTTTCTAAAGTGAAAGGATTATTACTCACTTATGAACACATATGAGCTATTATGGTAAGATGTTTACATAAGAGTCTAGTAAAGGCTAATGTGAACTTATGTGATGACTAAAGAAGATTAAAAAAGGGAATTAGGTGCTCAGCACCGATAGGGCATGTAAATGAGATGGGGGTCTCACGTTTACTAAGTCCGGCTCCTCACATGGGTTTACTCACGTTTAGCAAGTCCGGATTACCCACAATATGTGTATTCTCATGAGATGGAAATCCCCATGTTTAGTAAGTTAGGATTTCTAGGAGCAATCTCCTTGACCCTTAACTATGTGCTCACATAGGACTTTAGCTTAGTGGAACCACCTAGATAGCTATGTACGAATGGTTGCACCTTAGGCAAGTGTTAACACTTTCTTTTCGGTGTGGGAGTAGAACACCGGATTCCATGTAGCTCTCATGGTCTATGTCGGTTATGGCAGTATCTCCCTAATGTAAAACTAAATGAAGGTATGAAAGGTGTGAACTCTTACTAGGGCTTTCTTATGGGTTTCTACATTGTCTAAGGGAGGGTATGAGACTTCTCTTGCACATTGCACTTGTGGGATCCTAAGGGATGGTTATAGTAGTGTTCTCTTATGATTATGATGATTATGACTTATGTATGTTGAAGCTATGTTATGTATGATCATTATGAGTATGGTAAGTTATGATGAAGTATGATCTTATGTATGTATGCATGTACTAGGTTGCTTAATGTGATACTTGGCTTTGAATAGGGTTATGGGATTCCATTCCTTGCATTGCACTAGTAATACTTGGGTTTACGAGTTGGGATCATATTATATTGGTTTGTACTATGATGCTTACTTTGTGGGCATATTCGATTTTCTTGGTAAAAAGCATGTTTTGACTAAAATGACCTTTTATGCATGTTTCAATGGTTTTTATGCATAGTAGCCATACTTAGTACATGTGTTGTACTAACCCATATTGTCTCCTTTGTCCCCAAACATTTAGGTTCGTGCCGTTGAGGATTCAAGCTTACTTCTCAAGGCACTTGGAGTTGCTTCGCCAAGTTGGTGAGTCTTCAAGTCCGAGGACAAGACCCTATGATCTAGCTTCTATGTTTAGTTCTTTGCTTATGTTGAAAGACAATATTTTACTTTCCTATTTCTAGAGTTCTTATTGATGTAAAGGCAAAGTCCCATTTTCGATACTTCTGTGTTTAGATGGTACATTTTGACGAAGTTAGATTATATTTTTCATATATGAAGTGAAGTTGAACTTCCAAAGTAAAAGTTTTAAATTTTATGTGTTTTTATTCTATGGTACATGCTATGATGAATGCTAAGGGCTTGTATAAGACCTCTTAGAGGTCGAATACGCCGGTAACTGCTACGGGTGCTCTCGGGTCGTTACAAACTTTGTATCAGAGCATAAGGTTGAGAATAATGTAGGATCCATGTCACAAGATACCACGTCGAATAGGGTCTTATTCATGGGTGTGAAGCGCGCCACACTTATGAATGGTAAGCTACGAGATGCTTAGGAACTTTCACTCTTTTGTTACTCCATAGTAATGCCTAGCAGTCTTAACTCTATCTAGTCCTTTTCTTCTAATCCTTCTCTTGTGCTTATAGGCAATGAATACAAGAAGGAACAATGCAAGGAGGGCCGGTGAGGAGAATGTGAATGAGGCAGTTCCCCCTCAAGCTCCTCAAAACCCTCAAGTTCCTATTGAAGAAGGGGCTATGTCTAATGTTAAGATAAGGTCGGCTATTCATAATTTGACTCAAGTGTTGGCCACTCAAGTTGCTAGGGATGCTAGGGTGCAAGTGAACCCCAATGCTAGCACTACCGCTTATAGGATAAGGGATTTCACAAGGATGAATCCCCCTACATTCTTTGGCTCCAAGGTGAAAGAAGATCCACAAGGATTCATTGACGAAGTGTTTAAGGTTCTAGAGGCTATGGGTGTGTCTTCTCAAGAAAAGGCAGAGTAAGCCGCCTATCAACTCAAAGATGTGGCACAAGTGTGGTATGAACAATGGAAGGAGGGGAGACCTATTAGAGAGGATCCGATAAGTTGGGCTACATTCAAGATGGCTTTTCTTGATAGGTTTTTCCCCTTGGAACTAAGGGAGAGGAAAATGCAAGAATTCATCAACCTCCGTCAAAGGGGTATAAGTGTGAAGGAGTATGGCCTCAAGTTCACTCAATTTTCCAAGCATGCTCCTACTTTGGTGTCAAACTCTAGAGCTACAATGAACAAATTTGTTATGGGAGTATCCGATCTTGTTGTGAATGAATGTAGGACAGCTATGCTAATCCCAAGCATGGACATTTCTCATTTTATGGTTCATGCTAAACATGTTGAGGAGCAAAAGCTTAAGAAAGTTGGTAGAGAATTGAAGAGGTCAAGGGCCGATGATGGAAATTCTTCTAAGGTTAGGTTTAAAATCCAAAATAAGCCAAAGTTCAAAAAGTGGTTTTCCAACCAAGGTCCTCCTAACACTCCAAGGGTCAACAAAGGTAAATTGTCTACCCCTAAGCCTCAAGAAACAAAAGGTGGTGGTCCTTATGCTCAGAAGCCTATTTGTACAAAGTGTGGCTGAAAACATGAAGGCAAGTGCCTAGTTGGCACGGGTAATTTCTATGGTTGTGGTAAGAGCGGCCACATGAGGAGGGATGCCCCGTGCTAAAGGCTCAAGGAAGGGAAAATGCTCAAGCACAAGCAAGTGGCCCAAATCCCGATGCTCCTAAGAAGAATCGCTTCTATGCTCTCCAATCCCGAGGTGATGAAGAGAGTTCTCCGGATGTTGTGACCGGTATGTTACAAGTATTTTCAATTAATATTTATGCATTGTTGGATCCCAGTGCCACTTTGTCTTTTGTAACCCCTTTAATGGCTAGGAAGTTTGATATGCTTCCCGAGGTCTTAAATGAACCCTTTTCGATTTTCACCCTGGTGGGTGATTCCATAATTGCTAAAATAGTGTATAGGGGTTGTTCCATATCATTGCCCAATAAAGTCACTTTGGTTGATTTGGTGGAACTTGATATGTTAGACTTTGATGTTATATTAGGGATGGATTGGCTTCATGCTTGTTATGAGTCCATAGATTGTAGGACCCGAATTGTGAAGTTTCAATTTCCTAATGAACCCATTTTAGATGGAAGGGAGGAAATTCCGTCCCTAGGGGAAGGATAATTTCATGTCTAAAAGTTTATCAGTTGATTTCTAAGGGTTTTCTTTATCACATTGTAAGGGTCAAGGATCTTGAGTCCGAGATTCCTCCTTTGAAGTCGGTCCACGTAGTGAAGGATTTTCCAAAAGTCTTTCCTGATGACTTATCCGAGATTCCTCCCGAACGGGAAATAGATTTCGGCATAGATTTATTGCCAGATACACAACCCATTTCAATCCCTCCTTACCGGATCGCCCCAGCGGAGTTGAAGGAATTAAAAGCTCAACTCAAGAATTTGTTGGATAAGGGTTTCATCCAACCTAGTATATCTCCTTGGGGTGCACCAGTTTTATTTGTGAAGAAGAAGGATAGATCTCTTCGTATGTGTATTGATTACTGACAATTAAATAAAGTGACCATTAAGAAAAAATATCCACTCTCTAGGATTGATGACTTATTTGATCACCTTCAAAGAGAAAGTTACTTTTCAAAAATTGATTTGAGGTCGGGTTATCACCAACTTAAGGTGGGAGATGTTGATGTTTCCAAAACAGTCTTCCGAACAAGATACGGTCATTTTGAGTTCTTAGTGATGTCCTTTGGTCTTACAAATGCCCCAGCGACTTTCATGGACCTTATAAACCGTGTGTTTAGAAATTTTCTAGACTCATTTGTTATTGTCTTTATTGATGACATCTTGATATACTCAAAAAGTGAGGATGATCACATCAATCATTTAAGGATAGTATTGCAAACCCTCAAAGATCACCAAATTTGTGTTAAGTTTAGCAAGTGTGAGTTTTGGCTAAGATCAGTTGCTTTCCTTGGTCACATTGTTTCTAGTGAGGGTATAGAAGTTGATCCAAGGAAAACTGATGCAGTCAAAAGTTGGCATAGACCTTTGAGCCCTTCCGACATCCGAAGCATTTTGGCTTTGGCCGGTTACTACCGGAGGTTTGTTGAGGGATTTTCATCTATTGCATCTCCATTAACGGCCTTAACACAAAAGAAGTTCAACTTCGAATGGTCGGAATCTAGTGAAAAGAGCTTCCAATTGTTAAAAGATAAGCTCACCTCCGCTCCAGTTCTGACCTTACCTAAGGGCACCGAAGGGTTTGTAGTATATTGTGACGCTTCCCAAGTTGGTTTGGGTTGTGTCCTGATGAAGCATGGTAAGGTTATAGCTTATGCCTCGAGACAACTGAAGGTGCATGAGAAGAATTATCCAACTCATGACCTTGAGCTAGCGGCCGTAGTCTTTCCCTTAAGATTTAGAGACACTATCTCTATGGGGTACATGTGGATTGTTTACCAACCACAAGAGCCTTCAATATGTTTTTACCCAAAAAGAATTGAATCTCCGACAAAGGAGGTGGTTGGAACTCTTGAAAGATTATGATATGAGTGTCCTTTACCACCCTGGAAAAGTAAATGTAGTTACGGATGCTTTGAGTCATGTATCTATGGGTAGTGTGTCTCATGTGGAAGAAAAGAAAAAGGAGTTAGCCCATGATGTTCATAGGCTAGCCCGATTGGGTGTCCGACTTGAAGATTTCCTAAAAGGAGGTGTCATGGTTCGTCATAATTCCGAGTCATCAGTTGTTGTTGACGTGAAGTCTAAGTACCATCTTGACCCTATTTTGATGGAACTAAAAGAGTCGATTCTCAACAAAGCAATAGAAACTTTCTCCCAAAAGGAAGATGGGGTACTTAGGCACCAAGGGAGGTTATGTATGCCGGATGTGGATGGCCTAAGAGAGACAATCTTAGAGAAGGCCCATGGGTCCTGATACTCCATCCATCCAGGAGCCACCAACATGTAGCGCAACTTACGTGAGATTTATTGGTGGAACGGAATAAAAAGAGACATAGCAAAATTTGTGGCTAGGTTCTCAAATTGCCAACAAGTCAAAGCCGAGCACCAAGGACCGGGAGGTCTAACTCAAGATATCGATATCCCCACTTGGAAGTGGGAAGAAGTTAATATGGTCTTCGTAGTAGGTTTGCCTCGAACTCGTAGGCAACATGACTCCATTTGGGCCATTGTGGATAGATTTATTAAATCAGCCCATTTTCTTCCCGTCAAAGTTTCTTATTCAGCGGAAGATTATGCTAAGTTGTACATTAAAGAGATTGTGAAGTTGTATGGGGCCCCATTGTCGATTATTTCGGATAGAGGTGCCCAATTTACTTCCCATTTTTGGAGGTCTTTCCAAAGTGGGCGTGGTACTCAAGTGAAGCTTAGTACCGCATTTCACCATCAAATGGATGGTCAAGTGGAACGCACCATCCAAACCCTAGAGGACATGCTGAGAGCGTGTGTCATTGACTTCAAAGGTAATTGGGATGACCACATACCTCTGATAGAATTTTCCTACAACAATAGCTACCACTCAAGTATTGCTATGGCACCCTTTAAAGCACTTTATGGTAGAAGGTGTCGATCTCCGGTTGGGTGGCTTGAAGTGGGTGAATTTGCTCTTCTTGGTCCCGAGGTAGTCTATGAGGCAACAGAGAAAGTTTGACTTATAAGAGATAGGTTGAAAATGGCTCATAGTCGGCA
Organism: Solanum tarijense; assembly: GCA_029582385.1. Taxonomy (NCBI): domain Eukaryota; kingdom Viridiplantae; phylum Streptophyta; class Magnoliopsida; order Solanales; family Solanaceae; genus Solanum; species Solanum tarijense. The sequence goes on from JAJONW010001978.1 coordinate 73,233, forward strand.
AAAGTCTTATGCCGATAATAGAAAGAGAGATCTTGAATTTGAAGTAGGTGATTGGGTCTACTTGAAGATCTCACCCATGAAAGGGGTGATGAGGTTTGGTAAGAAAGGGAAACTTAGCCCCCGGTATGTTGGGCCTTATGAAATTGCCCAATGAATTGGCCCCGGTTCACCCGATGTTCCATATTTGTATGTTAAAGAAGTGTACAGGTGACCCGGTGTCCATCCTCCCTTTAGAAGGTTTATGTGTGGATGAGAACCTTTCTTATTAAGAGGTTCCTGTCGAAATCTAAGATTGTCAAGTTAAGAAGTTGAGGAATAAAGAAGTTGCCTCCGTAAAAGTCCTACAGAGAAACCACCTAGCTGAGGGTGCAATATGGGAGGCCGAGGCCGACATGAAGTCCCACTACCCTCATCTTTTTCCCCCTACTCCTAGCCATAGTTGAGGTTAGTAGTCTCTCTTAATTTGGTATAAGTTGAAAATCATCTGTGTTGATGATTATGGCATGATTTCCTTGTATGTGCATATTTTTGTGAAAATTCATGCTTAAGTTGTATGTTGAATTTTCATGAATGTGTTTCTCATGATTGAAATTGCACCCATAGATGTTTTGTGATGTTGTCTTCATAAGAGTTGTAATGAGCATGCTTGATGTTGTCTTGTTAACAAAACGTCTTGTTGATTGCTGAAAATATATGTTGATGCTCATTGAATATGGAGAAGGTAGTTCCTCCTATACTTAAGTGAAGTAAAGAGTTTTGAGCATAGTGATGTTGTGGATTAAATTCCTATATGATATGATGATATGATGATGTTGATGTGACTGGTTGTTGTGCTACTATTTCGAATCATTGTCTCCCTATAAAGAAGTCTTAGTGGCATTCGGGGACGAAAGTTCCTAAGAGGGGATATTGTAACACCCCAGAAATTTAACAAGTTGATCTAGAGCCTAAATCTAGGTGTGCTATGGTGGTCTATGAGTTAAGGCCTACGGGAGGAGTGCCAAACAAAAGGGGCAAGCCAAGGCCTAAGGCCAAGGTTGCCCCAAATTTGGAGCGACTGTCTCAAACTCCACGGCCATCACCATGGCTCGTGGTCATGACCACGGACCGTGGGAGGCTTTGTGGAGTTTCCTTGGTAGAGAAAGAGGGACCTCCAAGTGTCCCAGACACTGCCTCACCCTACACGAAAGAAACCACGAGTCGTGGTCCACTTCACGGCTCGTGAAGGTGGGTGTGGAGTTCTCTTAGCTTTTAAGGAGTTGGGAGTTGTTAGGGTAGCTACTGCCCAAGGCACCACGGGCACCACTACAGGTCGTGGTGCACTTGACGAGGAAGAAGGGTGGCTCAGGAACATCACTTGGCACCAAGGCTTGAAGGCCTTGCCTCCACAAGGACATGTCATGACCAAGACAATCACCACGGACCGTGGTCATGACTGCGGATCGTGGGAGGCACCGTGGTCTTGCCCTGACCAAGTGTTGGGTTATGCACGAAAAGGGAGCCACTGCCTCCAACACCACAGGCAGTACCACGGCCCGTGTTGCACTTTCACGGTCCGTGAATGTTGGCAGTGGTCCATGATGGGGACCATTTAAATGAGGAGTTTTGGGACTTTTCCTTTTAAGTCCTATTTAAGTAGGGGTGTTTTGGGTATTTTTAGAGGTTAATTATATATGGGTTTTAAAGTCTAATCACAATTTTTGGTGATTATACACAACACCCAATGGAAATCCAAACTCTCTCAATGAAGTATTTGAGTTCAATTGTGAATCCTTTGAGTTCAACTATCGAATTAAAATATGTTTTGAGGAAGTAAGTATGAGAATGAGAATATTTGTATACATGAGTTCACGGCCATGGTGCACTTGACGATAGAGAGGGGTGGCTCGTGAACATCACTTTGCACCAAGGCTTGAAGGCCTTGCCTACACAAGGCCAAGTCATGACCAAGACCATCACCACGGATCGTGGGAGGCTCCGTGGTCTTGCCCTAGCCAAGTGTTGGCTTGTGCACGAAAGGGGAGCCACTGCCTCCAACACCACGGGCAGTACCACAGCCCGTGGTGAACTTTCACGGTCCGTGAATGTTAGCCGTGGTCCCTGACAGGGACCATTTAAATGAGGAGTTTTGGGACTTTTCCTTTTAAGTCCTATTTAAGTAGGGGTGTTTTGGGTATTTTTAGAGGTTAATTATATATTGGTTTTTAAGTCTAAATTCACTAGTTTTGGTCATTATACACAACACTCAATTGAAATCAAAACTCTCCCACTTCTCTCTAAACTCTCTCTCTAAAAACCTTAGAAGAAGAAGAATACATTGGAGCTAGGGTTTCAAGGTTATTTTCCAAATTGCTAGGAGTTCCCAATTGATTCTCAAGGAATCAACTAAGGTATGGTTGCTTATCACTCTTGGGATCCTTTCCCAAGAGGCCACTTCAAGATGAATTTCAAAATCTCCAATTTCTAGGTTTTCAATCCAAAAATGTGGGTCATCTTTATAAAGTGAAATTGATGTTATAAACTGAATTTGATTGATGTTATATGAACAATTATGAATGAATTTATGTTGTATTTGTGGTTCCTTGAAGAATTCCCCATGAGACCCATGTTTCTCTTTATTTTCCTAATTCTAACCTTAGTTTGTGTTGGATATTGAGTGAAGACCATGAATCGAATGTGATGTTATGTAATTCATGTTTGTATGATGATTCTACCCTAGGTTATGTATAATTTCTATGAAAATAGGGTTGAGTGTTTGAATGAAGCCTTGAAGGCTATGAAGGGAATATGTCAATTGCTCCTACTAATGTTGATTATGTATTACTTCATGAATTACCTGTATTATGTATTGGTTCTTAACTGATTGGTGATTGAAGTATGAATGTCCTATGAAGAGCAAGAAGGTATGAAGGTTGGTTCTTCTTTGAACTCAAGTATGAAAGGTGAATTACTTAGATTGTAATGATGCTACACCTAATGTGTTGTTGTGGTGTTGTGACCTAGTTTTCCTCATCCTTAACCCTCTACACTTGAATTAGATATGAACTATGTATGTATGTTATGGTATGATTGCTATATGATTGAAAAGTAGTTCTCATGATTATAGTATAATGGAAAAGTGAAAGGGTTACTCACTTACTAAGTATTTCTAAATTGAATGGATTGTTACTCACGTATGAAAACATATGAGCTATTATGGTAAGATGTTTACATAAGAGTCTAGTAAAGGCTAAAGTGAACTTATATGATGACTAAAGATGATTAAAAAAGGGAATTAGATGCTTAGTACCGAAAGGGCATGTAAATGAGATGGGGGTCTCACGTTTAGTAAGTCCGGCTCCCCACATGGGTTTCCTCACGTTTAGCAAGTCTGGATTACCCACAGTATGTGTTGTCTCATGAGATGGAAATCCCCACGTTTAGTAAGTTAGGATTTCTAGGAGCAATCTCCTTGACCTTTAACTATGTGCCCACATAGGACTTTAGCTTAGTGGAACCACCTAGATAGTTATGTACGAATGGTTACACCTTAGGCAAGTGTTAACCCTCTCTTTGTGGTGTGGGAGTAGAACACCGAATTCCATGTAGCTCTCATGGTGTATGTCGGTTATGGAAATATCTCCCTAATGTAAAAATAAATGAAGGTATGAAAGGTGTGAACTCTTACTAAGGCTTTCTTAAGGGTTTCTACATTGTGTAAGGGAGGGTATGGGACTTCTCTTGGACATTGCACATGTGGGATCCTAAGTGATGGTTGTAGTAGTGTTCTCTTATGATTATGATTATTCTGACTTATGTATGTTGAAGCTATGTTATGTATGATCATTATGAATAGGGTAAGATATGATGAAGTATGATCTTATGTATGTATGCTTGAAGTAGGTTGCTTAATGTGATACTTGGCTTTGAATAGGGTTATGGGATTCTATTCCTTGCATTGCACTAGTATTACTTGGGTTTACGTGTTGGGATGATATTATGTTGGTTTGTATTATGATGCTTACTTTGTGTGCATATTGGATTTACTTGGTGAAAAGCATGTTTTGACTAAAATGATCTTTTATGCATGTTTCAATGGTTTTTATGCATAGTAGCCATACTTAGTACGTGTGTTGTATTAACCCATATTGTCTCATTTTCCCTCAAACATATAGGTTCGGGCCGTTGAGGATTCAAGCTTACTTCTCAAGACACTTGGAGTTGCTTCCCCAAGTTGGTGAGTCCTCAAGTCCGAGGACAAGACCCTATGACCTAGCTTCTATGTTTAGTTCTTTGCTTTTGTTGAAAGACATTGTTGTACTTTCCTAATTCTAGACTTCTTATTGATGTAAGGGCTAAGTCCCATTTTCGATACTTCTATGTCTAGATGGTACATTATTACCAAGCTAGATTATATTTTTCATATATGAAGTGAAGTTGAACTTCCAAAGTAAAAGTTTTAAATTTTCCGTGTTTGTATTCTATGATACATGCTATGATGAATGCTAAGGGCTTGCATAAGATAACTTAGAAGTGGAATACACCGGTAACGACTAGGAGGTGCTCTCGGATCGTTACAAGTTCCATATTGTTATGTAGACCCTTAAGTCGAGTTGTTCATGCCCATAAATTCCACTATAACTTCATAGATTGAGCATCTTTGAGAGGCGTAGTATCTTCAAGTTCTAAGTTCTTGAGTATCAATTTCCTAACCCTTTTGAGATTATATTCCTAATCATGGGACGAATACATGTTACCTATTAAGTCCTTGAGTTGAGTAGTTAATGTCGTAATTCGGCATGAACCCTATTTTAAGAAGTCTTTTCCAAACCTTTTTAAACTTGTTTTAAGACTTGAATACTTGAGTTTGAGGAAGAGTAGAGTTGATTTCATTTTCTTTAAAATGATATATGGAAACTAAGTAATCCCAAGAGTAAATGTTTTTACATTGAAGTATAGAGGAAACACCGATTTCCAAAAGAGTTTTCATAAGTTGTTTAGAGTACCAACACTTTTAAGAGAAAGATTTTTGAGTAATAATCTCAAACTGCAGAAAGAGTTATGGTTTTATAAACATATGAGCTAGTATATTTTGGGAGTAGTATTGAGGACCGATATGGCGGAGAGTTTAAATAGCTCACAACTCCCATAAACCATGTAGCCAACGTGGGTAAAAAGGGTCGTACTCTTTAGATGATTCCTTAATGATTTATAGCATAGACTAGTGGATCCACTTAGTATTAGGTTCTATACCTCGACAAACTATAGGATGGCCCTAGCAGTGTGTGGCAGGAGGTTGTATCATCACATAACTTATAGTGATGGTTGTCGATTAGAGAATCTCCCACAGAGTTATATTGTATATTTATATATTAAATGAGTTAATATTTTATTCTTCAATACATTGAATTGCTATCTACTATGTTAAAAAGATTTCCATATATTGCACCTTTTATTGTTGCTTTATCTTAAGTTGAGTATATAGAGTTGAGTATATTATTATTGAGTTTATCCTTACTTCACAAAGTCGAGTATCTTATTATTTAGTTGAGCCTTATTTATCTATGTTGAATAAATTATCATTGAGTTGAGCCCTATTTTCTTTGAGTTGAGTTGAACTATCTTGCTTTGAGTTGACTTTAGTTGAGTGAGTTGAGAATAGTTAAATATGTTTCTTTTCCATCAGTTCAAGCTTAGGCTTATGCTTAAGAATTACCCTTACATGCTCGTATATTCCATGTACTGAGCCATTTGGTCTGTATCATTTCATGATGCAGATCCATGTATTCAGAATTATCAACAGGCGTTTCATTGAGGTTGTGGGATATTCTAGTCAGCTTTGGTGAGACTTCTTACATTTCAGAGGACTTCACCTTTATCTTATAGTTAGTAGTTTTAAGATGTGTTGGGTCTTTTCCCAATATCCTATTGTAATAGTAGAGGCTTCATAGATAGACAATGTTGAGTAGTTTTTAGTATGTATCTTCTTTGAGTTGGTTTTAAATGAGTTGATTAATTTTATTTCAGTCTTTAAGCTTTTGTATGCTTGAGTTGGTTTTCCGCTTGTAGTCAGCCAGGATGAGGGTTCGCTTGGGGACCAACAATGATTCTCGATTGCCGTCCACATCCAGGGTGTAGGCTTGGATCGTGACAGTTGCTGACCCTTCATGATTATGTGGCCTGACTTTGTTTACAAGGATCCGATCTCTCAACCCTTTGCGATTGCGAGCCTTTTGGCCGAGGTTGAGATGCCCTAGTTAGCTTGCCTTCGTGTTCTTGGCTCCTCGTCAGATTGACGAAGTGTATTTTCATGGATCTCCACAATCGCGATGAATACATTCCTCTGATCTTTTAAATTAAGACCAGACCCTGATCAGCCTCAATTCCAATTATATTTTTGGCAAGTTTGGGACCAATAAAATTCAAAAATGGGTGTACAAAGCTTGGTGTGTTCGGGGAGCCCAGGGATACATGTCAAAGTATTCATGGAGCCTCACAGATCATTGGTTTATAATAAACTTTGCCCCAACAAGGTTGTATTTCCTCTTTTTCTTGTTCCTTAAATGGTCGTTTTGTGCATGTGTTTGTTGTGGGTTGTTTCAAGCCATGAATTGTGATCCATTTTTGGACACAAGTTTGGGGAGGTATTGAGGACATTTTTATGGAGTCGATTTAGGAATTTATGGTGTTGGTCCCATATTTTTCATTTTGACTATATTTTTTGTCTGTCTTCTCTTTATGTGAATTTAGTGTCTAAATGACTGTATTAACATTGTGATTCTATAGTCTATAGAATGGCGTAGCTCATTGTACATGCTTATTTGGATTTGATAGAATGAGCCTTAGTTTAGGCAATGACTCAACTTGGATGACCTTTTATCCATATCTTTTTCTTTTTACGACCTTGTGGTATACTGTTAAGAAATCGAGCTTCGCTTGCCGATTCAGAACTGGTCTTGGTTTGAGCTTGGAGTATTGTACTGATTATTTGACAGTGGATGACATTCTATAATGGCACTATGATGATGATTTTACATGGGATCCTTCTATAGCTTTTATAGTTGCAGAATTAAGGATTGGTCATGCTACCCATTATCATCAACAAAGTTGATTTTGTTATCTCATGTATTCAGATTAGCAAACAAGAAATAATAAAAGATGAAAAGAAAAAAAAAGAACTATCCAAGTCTACAGAACCCAATGTGTGTCCTTCAAAAATTCAATCCCCTCAAATGCATGAGGTTGTATATCAATTCCTCTAAAGATAAAACAGATTAACTATTAAAGAAGTAGCGGTACCTTAAACTTCGATAATTTCAAGGAACTCAAAAAGACAGCAATAAAACAAACACAGACATGGTCAATCGATTTTATCTTGTAAGAAACATATGAAGAAAAAGGAAAAAATTTGATGCAGAAAAATGAGAGAAAGTCTCTATAGTTATAGCGAAGGGTGAAGGTCACAACTCTTTGGAAAAGCCATAACCTTTCAAATGGTCACAACCCTCTAAAAAAGACACAATATTTCATAAAGGTCACAACCCTTCAGGAGAGTCACAACTCTTCATTTCCTATTCATACATTTAAAACTAAAAAATCCACCACATTAATAAGGAATGACTATTGTTAAAACACATGCATGAAAAACTGTGTGATTCGTAAGTAAGGATTGATTGAATCTGGATAAATGGATTTCCCTTTGGACTTTTCATAATGACCATGTATCGTATATACTCGGTCAGTCGGTAAATTTGATATCTTTGAACCATCGAGCTTTGGTGTAAGCCTAGACAACATAAGTCACACAATCAAACCTTGAACTATTTTTTGGTTCTCATTGTTTTGATCGTTTCAGCCATGAACACATCTTGGTTTATAAGTGTGTAGAAAACTCGTCTTACCGGATTCTCCTTGAAGCAGCTTACAAGTCATACTTTGATAGGTTATTTCTGAATGTTTGTCCCATAGATACCCCATTTGATATACCTGTATCAAACTTAGAAACCATTAAAAAGTCATAATGTTTTTATCCTTGTTACTCAATATTGTCTTATCATGAGAATGGATCATAAGAAATATTTTGACAATGTTGAACTGACATCAATGACTTTATTTGATTTCCTTGAACCTAGATCTCAGGATCTTCAGCCTTCTACGTAGAGTTACCGCCAAAATGACTTGTCCTCGTCCATACGCTCATTCCCTTTGATAATCTATCAACTCCCTCTCTAATTATGCCTTTTGTAAGTGGATACGACACATTATCCTGTGACATTACATAGTCAATTATGATAATTCCACTAGAGATTAGTTCTCTAAGGATATTATGTCTACATCATATATGACAAGACTCTCCATAATATATCATACTCCATTCCCTACCTATTCCAAATTAACTCTACCATGTATGCATACTGGAGCTAAAGGTTTGGGCCAAAAATCTTTCAAGAAATTTGGGAGTCATTCTACTTCCCATCAGCCTTATTTTGAGTGATAAACTGAGATTTCATAGTAGAGAGAGCAATACATTTCTATTTGGAAGATTTCCAAGAGACCACTCATCCACAAAGAGTAAATACATATCCACTCATGGATATTACTTTATTTGACCTGGTGATTCAATTTGCATCACTCCATTCTTCTAATACTGTTGAATATTAGTTATAATGCAAATTATATTTTTTAAGTATGTTTTAAATACTCTAGAAATATTTTCATTGTCATACAATAAGTTTGATTGAGATTACTCGTGAATCAACTCAGTTTACTACTAGAACATGCTAGATCTGATCACGTACACTTCATGATATATATATCATACATCTCAATACTCTAGCATAATCCAATTGTGAGTCACTTTTGCCTTCATTGTTTTGAAGTGCATAGTTCATATTTATCGGAGTTTTGACAATATTAAAATCCAAATACTTGAACTTGTCAAGTACCTTTTTAATCACATCAGCAATTTTAATGTCTCTCATAGTTATGTTACTTTCTAGCATATGCTTAGTAGCATTTATGTCAGAAATGTCTCTTTTGATGATCAACATGTCATCAAAATAAAAACAAACAATGACCTTATGATTTGGAGTGTCTTTAATATAAAAACATTTATCACATTCAGTAATCTTAAATTCATTTGGCAACATAATTTGGTCAAACATCACATGTCATTATTTGGATGTTTGTTTTTAGTCCATTAACTGACTTAATAAGTTTACACAATTTCATTTCTTTACCAGAAACCACAAAGTCCTCAGGTTGTTCCATGTAAATTTCTTCCACCAATTCTCCATTTAAGAAAGTTATTTTTTCACATCCATTTCATGAATTTGAAGGCCATATACCACAATTAGTGCAATTAACATCTAAATTTATGTAATCCTAGTGAGTGGCTATTCTGTGTCACAATAATCACGTAATTCTTATTGTCTAAAGCCTTTGACAACAAGATTTGCTTTATTTTGGTCAATAGATTCATCATCTTTCTTTTCCTTTTGTAGATCCACTTTAAACCCAAAGGTTTATTTCTTGGAGAAAGATCAATCAACTCTCAAGTATGGTTGCTCAAGATTGAATCTATCTTACTATTGACAACCTCTTTCCTAAAAGAATGAGTCCACAGAAGACATAATTTCTTAGAATATATGGACTCATTTTCAAGAAGAAATAATACCAACTCAAACCCGAAGGATGTAAATGTCCTTTGACATTTACTATGCCTCTGAATCTCTTTACTTAGTGCATTCTCCTTCGGTTTATTTCAAGGTGGTTTAGACCCTTTACTTGACTATCTGACGGTTCAGACTTATGAACCATAAATAAACATGCTTTATTACTGTAGCATATCCAATGAACATACATCTACAGTCTTAGGTCCTATTTTGACCCTTTTGGGAATACGAACTTGGATTATTTTTTCCTGGGCACCCCTACACTACGAAATATTTCAAGTTATATTTTCCTCATTTACATTTCTCATATGGAATAGATTGTATTAAAAAGTTAAATCACTATCTTTCAAGAGTTATTGCTTGTATATATTTTAAGGGGCAACAAGTAATTCTCTACCATGATACGACAAAGCCTGAACAAACAAAAAAAAAATTGTTGCTCCCTTTCTTAAACGAACAAAACTTTTTGTTTCTCTCTTTCTGAATATATAAAATCTTTTTTGTTCTCTTTTTCTATAATGATAGCATCCCCCAACAATTATTGTGGTAAACTTGAACTTATAAGTACGACATTCAACATTTCCTTCAATGCTTGGTTTTTACTTATCATCAATTTCATTAGATTGAGGTAAGTATGTGTAGTAATTTGGTGGATGATTCCATTTTTCAAATATATTTCTTCAAAAGAAGATTCATATTCTCCACATATATCACTTCTAATCATGACAATGTTTGTATCCAACTGATTATCAACATCAGTTTTATATTGCCTAGATGTTTCTATTGCTTCATCCTTACATTCAGCAAATCGACATAACAATATCTAGTGCAATTGTCAATAAAATTTATGAAACACTAATTTCCATCAGGAGATGGTGTTAACTTCACATCACAAATGCCAGTATGAATCAATTCTAAGGGATTAAAATTCCTTTCAACAAATTTATAAGTATGCTTAACGTACTTAGATTCAACACATACTTGACATTTTAATTTATTGCACTAGTAGTTAAGCAAAACTTCTAAATTGATCTGCTTTTCAAGGTTCTGTAATTGACATGTCTCAAGCGTTCATGTGACAAGCGTTCATGTCACAAGCAGTTTGATTAAAGAAAATAAGAAGAAACAGAGATACTGAGTTTGAAAAGACCTTTTGTGAGTGAACTTTTTCCCAATTTTTTTTTTTTTTACTTTTTATAACTCTGTCAAATATAGATTGTTTTAGACTCAGCACCTTGCCAAATGTCCTTTTCATAAGAACTTTTCCATAACATTTAATTTATTATAGAATTACCCATGACCATAGTCTCATCGGTCCAATAAGGGCAATATGACCCAAATATTTATTTTGTAAGACAACATGATATATCAATTTTCACCAATTTTCATATCTATACAAATAGATTTATTTTAATAGACATATCTTTTGATAAAAAAAACACAATATTTTAAGGGACATTGTTTCATCAAAGAATATATTTCTTTTGAACGAGTAATATAATTTTGTGGTTTTATACTAGTCATATCATATATTATCAAGAGAGACTCAACGACCAAAATATCAAATATACTCCAAGTATATTTTGGGTGTAACATAATACATGAATTTCATTAAATTTCATATCTTGCACTGGCAAATTTAAATTAGATTGTAAGTCTAATTTTGTCTTTATCACAGGTAAAGAACTCCCCACATTTTAAATATGTTCTCAAAAATATTTTTCAAGTAGTTGAAAAAGAATGTCAGATATTTTTTCCCATGCTTTAAAATTGTATATCATCAAAATACACATTGGCAACATGAAACCTTCTTTTGGAGATTATTTCCATAGAAACACCCATCATAGGCACACAAATCACTAATTTTATGTCACTAGTATTTTTTATTCTTTCTAACAAAATTAGACAGACCACTTAGTATTTAGAATACTAACAATAAATATTAAATCCTTATATACCTTGTTCTAGTGTAACGATGAAGTTTTTATATTCTTCTAATTGTTAACCTAATGAATGTTGAATTCTGATGAAGTTTTTGTATTCTTCTAATCAATTTCACATTAAGACAGAGTAGTAAATCAAAAAGGTTTTAATCTCCAGAAACCTCACATACAACACTATTTCTAGCAAAGGATGAATATTTTATGTTTTACAAATCATTTAGCCTTAATATTCCTGACAAAGATTTTGTACTCTTCAAATCAGAATATTCATTCAAATAGAGTATTTAACAAATTGGTCAAATTTCTAATTTCTTCAAAGCAATGCACAATCTAATTTGTTCGATGAAGTTCTTATATTCTTCAAACCAAAGGCATAAAAGATTAGAATATTTTCATCTCCAAAAGTCAGACGAAAATATTTTCGTAATCAATTTCACATGGAGTAGAAAACTACAAAAAAATATTCTTCCTCTAAATAGAATACATTTTAATAATAATATAGATATATTCTGAGATCATCACAGAATGACCATCTATCCTAACAATTTTGAAATAAATCGCATAACTTATAAGGGATAGAAACAAATAATCAAGGGAAATAAAGATAGAACCTAATTTTTGCACTCATTAAATCATATTCTATTTGTCATCAATGATTTAATGCAATTCACTTTTCTTGCAAATTTTTTTTTCTCTTTTCCAGTTTCCATCATATTTCAACTTTCCTTAGAAGACAATGAATTTCAACAAGAAACCAAACTCATGTTAAAATATTGTTAGGAGATAACATCTTTTTATTTACTTTTTCTCATAGTTATATAAAACAAACACTATGGAAAAAATAATTAAAGTGAACATCTTAGCCTTTATGTACAAAATAGTTTTTCTCATTGAAATAAAACTGAAGGGGTGCAATGCTTGAATGCACTTGGGAAGAAATAGAAATAATCTTACTCATCCAAGGAAAACTTACCACAGAAAATATACTCTAACATACGAAAGTAATACTAATTCATCTCAAATCTTTTTTATCATATGATTAAACAATTCTCTTTCTCTTCTTTTTTTTTCCAACAAAAAGAACAAAGGAAATAAAAGTAATTTCCTTAGCACGGAAAATACCAACAACAATAAATTTCTTAAGCTTTTTATCTCCTGTATTCAGAATAACAAACGAGAAAAAAATAAAACATGAAAAGAAAATTAAAAGAATTATTCATGTCCATAGAACCCACTGTGTGCCCTTAAGAAATTTAATCCCCTCCAGTACCTGAGATTGTAGATTAATTCCTTCCAAGATAAAATGGATTAACCATTAAAGAAGTAGCGGTACCTCAAACTTCGATAATTTCAACGAACTCCAAAAGATAGCAACAATTCACATACACATATATGATCGATCGATTTTATTTTGTAAGAAATTTATGCAAAAAAAGAGAAGAATTTGACGCAGAAAAATGAGAGAAAGTCTCTCTATTTATAGCCAACAAAGGGTAAAAGTCACAACTCTTTGGAAAAGGCATAACCTTTTAAATGGTCACAACCTTTTAGAAAAGACACAACCTTTCATAAATGTCACAACCCTTCGGAAAAGTAACAACCCTTAAGGAGAGTCACAACTCTTTATTTCATATTCATACCTTTAAAAAACAACAAATTTATATTAGTCGCAGATTCAAGGTCTGGACATATGATCTAAGTTGCATTCAATGATTCATACTTATTATCCTCTACAATAGAAAGTTAATATTTATCGGCTTTCTCTTAGTTACTTGGAGGGTTATCCGTAGTTAGAGGTCTAGGATACGTCTTCTATGATTCTTTTGGGAGATCTCTTCGTATTCAGGTACAAAAAAACTGTGCTTAAATTGTATATGGCAACTGGGAGGCTTATCCACAATTAGAGGTCTGGGCTACGTTGAGTTGGAGTGTTAAAGTGAAATTTAGGATCAAGTTAAAAGGGTCTTCATACGTGTTTGGCCTAAAATATAAGTTATAAAGTGAAATACAATGAGTTATATGTTTTTTTGTTGATGATTGAAGTGGTTTTTTTGGTGAGGCTGTTGATGAACGCTCAACTACACCTCATCCAATACTAGGTGTAGGCAATCGTAATTTAGTATAAAATCCAACGAAGAGTTAGGGTCGAACCCACAGGAAGCGATACAAGTTCAAATTTAGTTATGAAGTTATAATTGTAATCTAATCGGTTGTAGGAGTAAAAATGATGGAAAAAATTTATATATATATAGAAGGGGTTGACAACAAATGTCACATGGGGGGGATTGGTTTGTCAATCAGCAACCAAAACAAATACTAAAACAGGGGAATCAACAAGTAGAGAGGAATTCTCGAGATGTGATCGATTATAGACTAATTTCACTATATGGGTAATTTAAATTTACTAACAATTGCTAAATCTCAGTAGGTAGGCTAGACTGTAGATACAATAGTTTTCTCTCGAATAACTATTACAATCTAAGCGAGTTCTCTCGAACCTCGACAAGTTGAACAATATAAACAGCTGAAAACCTTAATTTATTTACTCTCTCGAGCTAGTAGGTAGAATCAAGTTTAGGATTCACTCTCTCGAGCTGAACCCACATCAACCAATAACTACAATCATTAATCGAAAATCTTGGTTCTAAAACCTCCTTCTCAAGCAATCCTAGAACAATAAGATAGAATTGCATTTGCAACTACAATTCATAGATTAATACACAGCTATCGATTAAACTCACTTTAATTAAACACTTAAATCAGTAAACAACAATACCCAGAAGCTAATTAAACCAATAATTACATGATCACATACCAAGAATTTGGGCTTTAGCTACACATCATAAAAACGAAGAAACAATTATAAATTATGTTAGCCGTGAACTGGGTAATGCTTTCCAAGTCGCTGCATTGCTTCAAATCAAATTAATACAAAAACACAATTGATATTCCTCAAAATCAAATCTGAAAAGCTTTAAGTTCTACTATGGAAAAATTTAGGAGAATTGAATTAGATTCTACAATGCTTAGATAAAAAAATTGATGCCTTTCCTGCCTTTCAAATTTCAATTTATAGTTTCCAAATTTTTGGCCTTGAGGAAAATTAGGCGAAGTAAGTCATGCATCGCCAACCAGGTGAGCGAAGCACCCTTTGCTCCAGTCCATCGCCGGTCTACCTTGGCTCTTTATCCTCATGGTTCTGTGACTTTAGGTGATCAAAGTTTATGTTGTCGAGCCGTTAGGTGGTCTGCCAACTTTTCATTTCCGTCGCCAAGTAGGTTCGTCCCCAGGGCTGGCATGCTGGAACTTTAGAGAAGCTCAACGGCTCGCTGAGTGGTCTTGGCAATCATTGTGATTGCCTTCCTTTAACTTCTTCAGTATTTTTGGTCCTTTTTGCCGAGTAATGTCCTTTCCTTGCTCCTTAGCCTTCATTGCTGCAAATCAACACCTTAACATCAGTTTAGAGCATAAATTAGGCATTGGGGACACTTAAACTATGAAAACAAAGCCCTAAATGAGTTCAAACCCCACTCATCAACACCCTAAACTTAAACTTTTATTTGTCTTCAAGTAAAGTTCAAGATCAATCAGTTCAATACGAATGTCTACAAACAGTGGTACTGAAGACTCAACACACATGCACCCAAGAGGTTCAAACTACACATGCAATGCTCAATTATGCACTCTCTGTTTCAAATTGTCACTAAATATCATCAAATGGACTCAAGTTCACAATGCTTGCTTCAGATGCAAGTTCAAGCTCAACAAAATCATTTGAATACCCTCACACCAAAAATGATTCCATTCTTCACACAAAGCTCATCAACTTTAAGAGTTCAGAATCCGAAATAACTCTCACCCTCTCAAAATTAAAACACATGTATGATCCTTCCCCAAAGGCTTGCCCGTATTTTCCAATCAACATGATAATAAGCTCATTCAAGATCACAAAGGTCTTTCAAGGCTTGTAACGCGGCTGAGGGTAGTGGTATGATCATTTAGGCTTAGTGACTTCTTCCTTAATGAAGTATGGCCTGCATTTCATTTTTTCACCTTCTCTACAATACATTTGGATTCACAAAATCCACACCCTATTCCTTTAAGCACAACTTATTGGATACCCCATTTCTTTTGCTCATTTCACATACTTTATTTCACAAAATTTCTCTTTTTCAATTTATATGGACGGGTTCCATCTTTTTCGACAAGATCTTTCAAAGGGGGGAATTTCTCAAACGTCTTGATTTACCTCATTTTTCCCACCACATCCCCAACTTAGGCTTTTGGCCTAAGTTACCTATTTATCACAACCAATGCCCCATGAAGATTATAGGTGGGAGAAAAAAGAGGTCATTTGTTCAAGTTTCTTTTAAAGAAAGGGATAGGCTCAAGTGGTGCCAAGCTAGATTCACACTTCTCACAAGGTAGGTACAAATAGGTATAATGGCAAAATTGGTTCACTCTCCACAAATTATGCCTAAGATCATCTCTATCATTCATTCACATTAGCCAATTGGAATAACGAGGAAAGTTCTAGGTGTAACCAAGAATGAATTTCAACTCATCCTCACCACACACAACATTCAACACAATCATCAAACAAGACTTAACCATTTTTGCAAGCGTGCAACGATCATCACAAGAGTTCCACTCAACAAATCGCATAGTCACAATGAGATGCTACGAGTTCACATATTACTTAGGCAACTCAATTCGCCTCATTGGATTTGCACATACATATCATTCACACAACAGCACTATTCAAGTCATCGGTATTGACCACAACTGATACTTGAAAATTGCGAGAGAACAACATCAATCACACATATTAAGTGGTGGAAAATTTAAAATTGGTTCAAAACCATTTGCAATTCAAAACAAGTGACTAGTATGAATTAAAAGCTAAGATATATATATGAAAATAAAATCAGATCTAACATCCTTAAAACCAAAAACAACAATATTCACAAATGCAAACAAAAGTGGTGAGTATGGGAATACCTCACCGCGCCAAACAAAAACAACAGTTGTAATCAAATGCAAATAAACAATAACAAAGTCTAAAAATAATAGAAAGGGAGGCAAACGAGTCATCTTGCTAGGCTAGGCCTACGTGAAGTTTGCGTGTTGGTAACTCCCTCTATCTGCGCATTAGTGCCCGGATCATCAACATCCCTTGATCCATTGGAGCACACCATAGAAGTGTTCCTTAAAGAGGCCTGCATAGCTGTCTTAACCATGGCACCCTCCAGGTCTACCAAATCACCATATACAACCTCCTCTCTAACACCCACCTGCTCCTCATCTATCTCTGCCTCGGACGTCTGCATCATCGGCCCTAACATCATCTTCGGTCATTGTAGCAAAAAGAACCTCAGAACTGGCCAGCATATCAGCACTCGGCATCTTAGGAATCTTCACAGTCCCAAACAACATTGAGAGAACCGTGGACTATAGCTTATCCACATCTCTCCTAGAACCAGCAACATCAACCTTCAAGATCGTCACAACAACAGTAGCACCCTAGCTATTCTCACAATCCTCAACCCTCATCGTAAGGGCATCTAATGCCAACTTGTGGTCCTCAGTCAACGATTTATGATCCTTCAACTCTGCACTAATAAGAGCTAGGGCCGAAGTAATCACCCGCTCTATCAACCAAGGTATGGTGGCCTCTACTCGCGAGGTACACATATTAGTAGATTGGGCCAAATGGCCCATATTGTATAACATGGCCTTGGTGATAGAGGGTCAAGAGGCTGAAACAACAAAAGTAGTGAGACGGGGTACAACAGAAGAACTAGGCATAGTAGAAATAGAAGGGCCAAAGGTACATGTAGGCTCACTAGCCAGAGGGGGCATAATTGCCTCAGTTGGCAACATATAAATGTCAACCTCCGGGGATCTATCCACAAGTGTTGCCTCTTTAAGTCGGCCTCATCCCACATGTACTCGTCCTCAATACGTTGGATGTCAGTAGAAGAGGTGGATGTCACCTCCACATTCGTCTTCTCAACTCTAAGAACATGGGCCCACCGACATAGATCGGTAATCAGCACGGGAAAAGGCAGTGAGGTCTGGCTTTGCTTGGCCTTCATGGCCATATCTTGCTGAATCAGCAACCCCAAGTTCAACCTCTGGCGATCCAAAATTGACCCTAGATAGGCAGCCTTCTAGTGGCGGAGGATGGACTCATTATGTGAGGGCATGATGGTGCTACTAATAAACCCGAACCAGTACCGAGCGGCTACATTCAAGTCCTTTTTCTCAATCAGTACACCTGCCTCGATCAACCCAGGAGTAATATCAGAGAAGAAGGGTTCCAACCAACCTTTTAGATCCTTGAGGTTTTTCTTCTTTATCAAATCAGGGTAATCGTTCATGAAATCGAAAGAACCCCTGAGTACCGTATTTATCTCCCGAATAATCACAAAGTAAGCTAGGTTGAAGGCACTTGCCTTCTTCGTCCCTTTTGGCACCAAATATATATATGCCACATAGATCTCACTGACCCAAGTAGGAATGCATGGTACTCGGGGTTTTATAAAAATAATGAATTCGTGGATCTTCAAGGTGTTCCATATCTCAAGATGTCTGTCCACCACACCGTCGTTGGACAACCACTTTTGCTTCAATATAGTCCTCAAACTGTTGGCCTTTAATATGTCGAGTGACCGAAGAGGAGGACCCTGAACTGGTGGTGACTAGACCACAGTCTGAGGTGGGGCTGGAGGAGTAGGACTAGGAGGTACTGGGAGCTTAGAAGGATCATTCATCGACTTGGAGCGTAGGTCTACTCTCACCGCATGTAAGAATTGGTCATCATCCAACTTAGAGATGGAAGCCAGGGAACTATCTTGACCCTCACTGCCGGAGGGAGTGAGGTATGTAGAATAGATACCCTCACTAGCAAAGCCCCCCTCCACGTGGGTCAACTCAACGGGGGCATTGCCCTTGCCTTTACCTCCTTTGGGAGGGAGTGTGGTAGTTGGGGCCCGGGAAGCAGTCACTTTCTCATTTATAACAATACCACCGCCTGCTTCCGGGGCTGTTGATTTCTACCAGCAATTTTTCGTCTAGCCAAACCTGTAAAATAATGTGCAAAACGTCAGCAGTAGTTCAGAAAAAAATTTAGCATAATAGTTGCAGGAAGACTAGCTGAATCACTTTGGCGAGCCAGGTTAGCCCCGTCAAAAAATCCAAAACAAAAACACTAAAAGATTAAAGATGGTCGGCGATGTTCAGGGCCATTTAGTGGATCACCGACACCATTCGGCGAATTAGAAGTAGATCACCAAAATTTACAGAATATTATTAGGAATTTGGGGCGCAGAAGGACGATTAGGAAATACTTTCGGTGAGTCACCGAGTGAGCTCGGTGAGCACAGGGATAACGCCGAAAGTTACAAAATTCAAACTCACAATTTGGAGAATTAAAAAGCGATCTAGGGGACGTTAGGCAAATCACCGAACTACTCAGTGAGCTTGACCCTACTTGTACAGTAGCCAAATAAGCCAGATTTGTGCCCCGTACTTCAAAATCAAGTCTGAAGACCACGAAAACAAAATGAAACACTCACATTATGCAATTCAACCAAGACACGTAGGACCCATGCCCACGGGGTACTCAGACATCCCCCGATTTGGCCAAAATTCACCAATTAATGTCTTTTTCCCTTAAGAATGATGTCAACTGCTCCATTATTGGGCAAAATTCAACAATTTGCACAATTCGGGGTTACTCAGACTTCACCCCGTTAGATTCATCATATTATCAACATAACCCAATAATTTTAACAATCAATGACATGGGAAATTACTATCTAAGGCCAATTAATCATGATTTAAATTAAATATGGGCAAACACACTACCACATGATATACAAAATAACACGAAGCACAGATAACAACCACAAAATGATCATACATTTGATTTCAACCAAATGTAGAGTGGGTTTCGAAAATACAACCTTTAATGTCGAAAATTTGGAAATCTACGAAGCAATGTAATCCTAAAATCCACTCGAGCAAAAGATCCCAAATAAAAGAAAGAACAATAATACAAAAACAACAATATAAGCGGTTGTGAGAGTGCCGAAGTTGAAATGTATGAAAAATAAAGATATTTTTGCATTTAAAATGGTTTGACCTTTTATAACTCTTCAGTTCGCGCGCCAGTCGGTGACAACGACTTACATTGCGAACCCATTCGGTAATGCGTCGAGTGGTACTTCAGCCCACCATGTTTTACAAAACCTCTAGCAAGCTAGGTGGTTCAAACAACGATCCAAATCGGGCTTGCCGAGCTATTCGGCGAGTCTCCGACAAGTATTTAGGCTAACCTAGTTGCCATTTTCCCAAAATTTCAACTTTCAAACTTGCACATTCAACACTCATTATTCGAATAACAATAATAAAAGCATTAAACCATGGGTTGCCTCCCAAGAAGCGCCTTATTTAACGTCATGGCATGACATGGATACGCTTTCAAGGTTCATTTTTCAGGTTAGCCAAGGTATCACTTGGTAGATCCCCTTTTGGCCTTGGGTTCAAATGAGATAAAATTGACCCATTTTTGTTTCCAATTATTTGATGGACACAGAGTGAGAGGTGACCGCCTGATTCAATGTGGAGACATCCTCTTTAATTTCTTTCAAAACTTTGTCCGACCCTTCCACCTTATTGAGAATGCGTGCAAGCATGTTTTCCATGCGAAAGTTCTCTGGGTAAGCCCTTTGCTCCTTAGGTTTTTGACGTTCATGGGGTGGAATGTATATTTCCTTCCAATTAGCACCAAGATCGCACCATTCTATGTCAGAGTCTCTCCATCCATTAATTCTATTCCAACCCAGATTCCCACCCGGCCGTGGATAGCTCATACGAAAACCTCCTCCTTGATTTGCAAGAAAGTTCACTACTTCATTATATAGCGCCTCAAACTGTGCCTCCTCTGGGTTTGCTCCACTAAAACCAACAACATTTCTACTCTTTAACCCACTACCCATCACATTTTTCGATAAGAAATCCAGTTGGGTTATCATTTTGGCAATATTTTGGTCTCACTATTGATCCCTCTCGATCTGATCATTTGTCATTCTAAAAGTAGAGGAGACATTTGGTCCTCTCGAGTGTACCATTCTCTTTAAATCTTTGTCGTTCCATTGAGGAGATAAGATGCTATTTCGAATGGTTGTTGCATTAGACCACATTGGAAGCCTGTGAGTTTGATATTGAAGTAACAACTTTTGAAATCTCAACCATATCTCATGGATTGGCTCACCCTCCAAAGGTTTGAAGCCCTGAATGTTGTTTCTCAATGACATTATCCTTGAGAGAGGAAAGAACCTCACGAAGAATGCATCGGTAGGTTCATCCCAAATGGTAATGGAATCCCTCGATAAATCAGCTAACCATTTAGTAGCTTCTCCCATCAAAGAAAAAGGTAACAACCGGAGACAGACTAATTCTTGTGAGATGTTCTTGAATAAGAATGGACCACATATGTCCACAAAGTTTCTAGTATGATTATGGTTATCCTCATGAGATAGCCCTTCATATAATCCTTTCATTTGCAAGAGTTGCAACATTGTGCTGGTGACATGGAAGCCAACATTCCCCACAACCAGAGGTAAAGATGGGTCATTCACATCATTTAGATTTCAGATATCATCTTGGTGGACAAGTTGGTCACCATTACTTCCGTTCACACTCATCTCGTCCTCTGTTAAAACACAGCCAACACCAACATAAAACCAAGTAAGTCGATTCAACTACAACACATAAAGATCAAAATTCAAACTTCAATAAGAAAATTCTAAACACTGCTCCCAATAACGACACTATATTTGATAAATGCACAACTACACCTCATTCAATACTATGTGTAGGCGATCGTAATCTAGTATAAAATCCAACGAAGAGTTGGGGTCGAACGCTAAAAGTTTGAATCCAGTTATAGAGTTATAAATGTAATCTAATCAGTTGTAAGAGTAAAAATTAATGAAAACATTTACATAAATCGAAGGGGTTGAAAAAAAATATCAAATATGGGGATTGCTTCGTCAATTAGCAGCTAAAACAAATACTAAAACAGGGGAATCAATAGGTAGAGAGGAATTCTCGGGATGTGATTGATTATAGGCTAATTTCTCTATATAGGTAATTGAAATTTAGTAACAATCGCTAAATCTCAGTAGGTAGGCTAGACTATAGATGCATTAGCTTTCTCTCGAACAACTATTATGATTCAAGCGAGTTCTCTCTAACCTCGACAAGATTAACAATAAAAACAACCCAAAACCTTCATTTATCTACTCTCTCGAGCTAGATAGGTAGAATCAAGTTTAGGTTACACTCTCTCAAGATGAACGCACATTAACCCAATAACTTCAATCATTAATAGAAAACCTTGGTTCTAAAATATCTTTCTCAAGAAAGCCCAGAACACTAAGATAGAATTGCATTTGCAACTACAATTCATATATTAATGCACATATATTGATTGAACCCACTTCAATTAAGTATTTAAATTACTAATCGACAATACCTATAAGTTAATTAAACCAATAATCACATGATGACACCCCAAGAATTGAGGTTTTAGCTATACATCATAAAAAGTAAGACAAAATTACCAATTATGTTAGCCATGAACGGGGTAATGATTCTCAAGTCTCTACAATGCTTCAAATCAAATTAATATAAAAACCCAATTGCAATTCCTCAAAATCAAGTCTCAAAAGCTTTAATTTATACAATGAAAAATTTAGGAGAACTGGATTTAGATTCCACAATGCTTAGATTAAAAGATTGATGCCTTTCCTGCCTTTCAAATTTCAATTTATAGTTTCCCAATTTTTGGCCTTTAGGACCATTGGGGGAAGTAATTCGTGCATCGCCAACCAGGTCGATGACGCACCCTTTGCTCCAGTCCATCACTGGTTTGCCTTGGCTCTTTATCCTCAGGGTTCTGTGACTCTAGGTGATCAAAGTTGATGTCACCGAGTCGTTTGTCCGTCCGCCGACTGTCCATTTCCATCGCTAAGTAGGTTTGTCCCTAAGGCTGGCATGATTGAACTTTAGGCGAGCTAAAGAGAGACTCGGCGGCTCACTAAGTAGTCTTGGTGATCACCAGGATTGCCTTCCTTCAACCTCATCAGCTTTTTCACTCCTTTTTACCCGTTTATGTCCTTGCCTTGCTCCTTAGCCTTCATTACTGAAAATCAACACTTTAACATCAGTTTAGAATACAAATTAGGCATTGAAGACAGTTAATTTATGAAAACAATCCCTAAATATGTGGAAATCCCAGACTCATAAGTTGTATATGTGTCATTTTTGGGGTGATGATTGCAAATATATCTCAATATTTATAAAATTGTCTCTTTTAAATATAGATAAATTAAGTCTTATATAGATATATAAATTTGATCAACTATTAAATATAAGTGGTATTAACCATAATAGTCTTGCATTGTAGGAAAGGTAAAAAAGACACACTTTCCGTAGGTATCTTTCAAATCGCATCAACCTTAAATATACACTATAGTTTTTGATGGAGGTCTAAAATGAAGAGAAAAATTTGCAACGGGGAGGAGTTCTAGTGAAAAAGGCAAATGCATCAATTTGAAATAGTTTCGTGTTGAGATTAGTACAACTATGACAACTAAGGCTTTAATAATAATGTCTAGAAAATATTTCACGGGAAGAAAAATAGGAAAGGATATTGATGGACATGGAGCATTATTGCAAGGATTGAATTTTCAATGGAAAGAAAGTTGGGCTAAGATTGTAAATGATTTATTCCCTAGTAGAACATCAAAACTGCCACGCCCCAAGGCTACCCCCTTACGTAACACGGGACCTAGGATCACAAGTGACCGCAAGCTAACCATGTGTCTTGCGTGTCATAAGCATACTGAAAGATAAATGAATAATGATGTACAAAGCAGAAGCTTAAAACAATAGTTAACTGAAAGATGGGGAATACCAAGATCTGAATATGTATAAAGTACTAAGAGTTTAGTGATACTCAACAATCACTCAAAAGCTAAAGCTGAATCTAATACTATGTTTGAAAAAGCCTCTACTGACTAGAATGGATGGGACATGCCCCCAACTAACTCTAGCAAAACTGAAGCTGAAATAAATGACTAATTGTAAAAAAACATGTCTATTGTCCTTGAAGTATGACGACTCACCACTGAAGTTGTTAAATTATGGATCGGGAATCGATCTATGGGTGATCTGGATGCTGAGTACCTAAACCTACATCATGAAAGGATCGATGTAGCGCAATGTATGCGTCAGTACTTGGAATATACTGAGCATGCAGTATATGAAATATAGCTGAACAAACATATAAACTGAACAAAGTGTAACTGAACAATGATATAACTAAATATAAATGTAAATACTGCAATATACTGAAAAGCTAAACTTTTTGTAATGACCAAGTACTAAATCCTGAATATGACATACTGATTGAATACTAAAGTATAAACTGAAATCCTGGTCAAATGCACTGAAGTCTGACTGTGGAGCTACTAATAACCGACATAAAACCATGTGAGCTAGACGTGGAGTCCGATGTATATGCCCCATTGAGAGGATCCAATATACCTTGTCAGGGGTATAAAGGCATGACTAACATGATCACTAAATCTGATGCCCACATAGGGGACTTATAAACCTACGGGGGCACGTTGTTCTGGGACTATACGGGTAAGCTGAACCCTAGTCCAACTCGGTGTTAAGCCTACTCCTAACTGGAAATGTGTACAATACAACATAACTAAAATATACTGGATAGCTCAATATTCTGACATGCTAACTGAGAATGCAACATTTAAGTACTGATAATGAAACATTTGAAATCTAAGGCATGTATATCTATTTATCTAGCCTTGCTAGTATAATTAATGAACTAAACGAATTTACACAACTAGGGTTCTGAGTTTCATGCAACGAACTAAGAAACAATGTTACGAAAACCTAATAATTTTAATAAGAATACTACAATAGCTAAATCACAACAATTCTCTAATGTTATAGAAATTCTAGGTCTCTAAAAAAGTGATAGAGAACAGAGAATCTGACTGAATTCTAGGGAGCTAGTGGAAGACAAAAATCCACTAGTGAAGTCCCACATACATTGTGACAAAATTCAGAGAGAAATCTTTCGATTTTGGGGCTAGAATTGAAGAAAATCTGTTGTGTTTTGAGAAGGGTTTGGTTGACTTTTTTCCCTCTTTTGCTCTAAGTTTTGATGAATTTTTGAGAATAATCGTTCTCGGTAAGTTCTGACAAGGTTACTAGGCTTAAACTGAGTAAAACGACGTATTTTAGGGGTTAAAGGACGTAATTTAAGTGCCCAACGCATAGGGAAAAGGACCAAAACTACCTTGACTTAATTCTGATGAATCTCATTCACGGAGGGAACAATGGTCTGTTGTTTGGACTACCAACCGACGTTTGGTTTTGTCGTTCATGATCTTCTCGAAAGGGTTTCACTAAAACGAGAATAAAATTGTACTCGTAGATGGGATTTTAGCAAACTCAAAGGAGTTGGAAGGAGGATTCAATTATCTTTCATTTGTTAGGTCATAGGCCATTTAATTCCTTTTATGCTAAGATTTATGAGCGTTTGAAGTAGACCTAACAACAATTTCCCTCTAACTGGGTGTTGACCCTCACTTACAGTCAGACCTACAGTCTGTAGGTCCAACCACGGACCGTATTGGTTGATCGTGACTGGGATCAAAGACTATAAAGATGTGGGCCTTAACGACGGTACCCAACTTATGGTATGTGGTCCTACCTACGGTCTATGGGTGGTTCCATTGGTACTGGCACCAACTTTTCTAAAAACAAGGATTTTCTTCATTTTGAGACTCGAGGTATTCTATTATCTCTCCCTTGGGAACATTTTTCCTCGAATGAAGTCTAAACAAGCTAAGTATGGAAGGAAGGAATTGTAATCCCTACCACTTGGTACTTGAAACTGATATGTAACTGAACTAAGCTCCAAGATCATGCAAATATGCTGAAATGAAAGAACAACTAAAGTAACATGATACTAAGACTGAATTTACACAAGGGTAAACTGAGAGACTAGAGAGGAACTATTACCTCAAGCTAAAATGGAAACAGAAGGAAAAAGATGAGGATACTTGGCCTTCATGGTTGCTTCTGCTTCCCAAGTAGCTCCCTCTACGAACTGACTCCTCCAACTGAACCTACTTTATTATTTTTCAACCTACGAACCTGACGGTCAAGAATTTCAACTAGTACCTCCTCATAAGTGAGACTTTCCTTCACAACCACACTCTCAAATGGTACTATCGATGCTGGATAACCCACACACTTTTTCAACAAGGAAATGTGAAAGACTGGATGGACTGCTGCTAGTTCTACTGACAACTCTAACTTAGAAGCCACATTTCCAACCCTTTTCAAGATTTTGTAAGAACCAACATATCTCAGACTGAGCTTCCCTTTCTTGCCAAATCTCATCACCCCCTCATAGGTGAAACTTTTAGGAAAACCAAATCATCAATTTCAAATTCTAAGTCAATTCTCCTCACATTTGCATAGGACTTCTGACGACTTTGAGCTGTCTTAAGTCAATCTCTAATGAGCTAAAATTTTTCCATGGCTTCATGAACTGAATTTGGCCCAATGAAGGTTTCTTCACCTACTTGAAACCAACCAATTGGAGATACACATATATGATATTTGTGTAATCAAGACACAACTTCCAATGCAAGTGTCTACGATCGTACAATAGTATAGTAACCCAACCAAGGGTAGGGGGCTTGATAATTAATAGAAAAATAAAATTAAGTTCTAATTAGTCATAGATAAAAACATTATCGAATATAAACATGTTAAATGAAAAGGGGTGACACAAGAGTGTCAATTAATGATGGAGTTTGTGACAAGTAAGGAAAAATAGCAAAAAAGAAAAGAGTACTAATCAAGGAAAGAGAATTCTTGGGATAGGAATACTGGTTATACTACATCGTTGGGTACATGTTTTTCATAGTAATTTCGTTGAATATTTGTGAGTAGGCTAGACTATAGTGGGGGTAAGCTTTATCTCAAGCAACTTACCCCAAATCAAATGGGTTTCTCTCGGACACCCACTTGATGAATGAAGAACAATCTTTACATTAGCCCACTCACTCTATCGAGCTGAGTGTATGGGAGAACGACTAGGGTTCACTCACTTGAGCTGAACCTCATGTCGACCCACTCCTACCAGCCATCAATTTAGTATTCTTTGTTTTACGACCTTTCTCTCGAACAAGCCGAAAACACAAAGGTGAAATCATATTTGCAACTGATATTTCATTATGTTCCAACACAACTACTAAACGAAATCACATCTAAACAACAAATAGACTATCATCAAGCAAGACCTAACAATCAATCTAATCCATATTCACATAATCACATCCCAAGAATTGGGGTTTTAGCTAGACATGTAAAAGAGAGAAATTTATACCAAAATGAGTTTGTGTTAAAATGTGTATGTAGATTTTACTGTCAAAACAAGCCAATAGTGAAGAATCCAAGTGACCCAAACCTAAATTGTTGGTGCTGAAACCCTTTGAATCTTCAAATTCTTCCAAACTCTCTCCAAATTTAGAACTCAAAAATCTATGTTAAAAAGTATATATTAAAAATCTGATGTTAAACTACAACTCTCAACGAGTATTTATAGTTTTCAAAAATCTATGCTGCAGCGGATCATTCGGGGTCGTTAGTCGAGATCGCCGATCAACTCGACGATCAACCTTTTGGTAGGTTTCATCGTCGTGTTTTGGATCATTAGGTGACATAGTACTGCTTCGTGGAACTTCTTGACGATATGTGGACTTCTCCTTTTCACTGCCGATTTGATCCTTTCCTTCAAGGCTCAGCACATTGGAACAAAAGGCGGGGAAAAGAACTTTTGGCGACTCGCCGAATGTGTTTGAGGATTCTCAGATCTTCATTTCGTCATTCTTCCAGCTGCCTTTGTTCCCTTTTGCTAAGTAGTGTCCATGCTTTCCCTCAACTCAAAATACCTTAAACTTAAAGGTGTTTATCAGATATTGAACAAAATATACATTTGTGGATACTAATTCTATCAAAACATAGCCCTAAATGAGTCAAATTTGTGGACTCATCAACATCCCCAACTTAAACTTTTACTTGTCGTGAAGCAAAATCAATTTCAGCCGTTCAAAAAAAGTGTCTTGAACAGTGCTACACAAGAGTCAATCATGAATGCACACAACAAGATTCAATTTACTTATGCGAAGATCAAATCTGCACTTAAAGATTCAAGTTGTGACTCACCAATATCAAACAATCTCATGCTCACATTACTTTCTTCAAATGCAAGTTCAAGGTCAACCAAAATGTTCAAATGCCCTCACACAAGGAATGATTCCATATTAACACACAATGGTTTACAATTTAAAGCTTTCGAATCAAATGCAACACTCACACTCACAAAGATGAACACGATGTATACTTTCACCCATATGTTTGCTCGTATTTTCCAATCAACATTTGTTTCAGCTCACTCAAGATCAAAAAGGTCTTTTCAAGGTTTGTAATTGGGTTGAGTGCAAAGGCATGGTCATTTAGGTTCAGTCACTTTAATCCTCATGAAATGTGGCGCCCACAACACTTCATTTCCTTATCCTTCATCAATCTCTTTAGTGCTCATAACTCATCATATTATTCGCTTTCCATGGATTGTTTGGAAACCCCATTTCTTTTATACTTTTTTCCACAACTTTTTCATTCTTTTCCTTTTATATATATATATATAGAGAGAGGGGTTCCATTTTTCTCAACACCATGGGTTTAAGGAGACTTTCCTTGCACTTCTTGACTTTCCCTTTTCTTTTCACTACACCCCCAACTTAGGCTTTTGGCCTATGTTGGCTATTCAATCAACCACAAATCAAGAGGATTATAGGTAGTGGATTAAGAGAGGTCAAGTTTTCATCAAGTTTCTTCCAAATAAAGGTAAGGCTTAAGGGGTGTTTAAAAGAGGTTCACACACTCAAAAGGTAGGTCACAAAAGAGGTATATGTCAAATTGTCTTACACTTTTTGAAGTTGCCTAATATCATATCAAGAGATAGCATCACTTAGTTGACCGGACCAACGGGGTAAATTTTAGGATCCATCATTCATAGTTCACAGGTAAGCTCATCACACTAAGCATTGACACTACAATTCAAACAATACTCCACACTTTCGCTAGTGTGCAATGATCATCACAAGAGACTCAATTCGATACTAGGCTAGCCATAACGAGATGCAAAGAGTTCACATATTGTCTATGCAACTTCATTTGGCCTCATTGTAACCGTGCATTCATGTTCGTTCAATTGAGAGCACTATTCAAGTCATCGGTATTGATCGGAATTTGAGACTTAAATTTTGCAAAAGAATTGGCACATTCAACAAATGAGAGGTGTCAAAAAAAATTTGGACAGGTCAAAATCATTTAGCAATTTAAAATAAAAGGAGCCATAAGCTTAAACATCCACAAAACAGTATATAATGACATTGCGTGCATAACGACCCAAATGTATCAACAAAACATCAAACAATGATAGTCAAACAGAAGGTGGACCTCACCCAACCACAAATAAAAATAATTTGTCCTCAAATGCAAATAACATATAATCCTAAATGTAAAATACAGAAAGACAGAGAGGGAGGTAAAGAGAAATCATGTCTATGTAGTCTCTCCATCTGTCGGGGCATCAGTGCTCGATGTGTCAGCCTGGAAATTGATAATGGTCCCCGGAGCCTCTTCAAAAGATTCAACGGCAGTTGACTTACTAAGATTGTCCAAGTCATAAGCCGCCAGAAAGGAGTGGATAGCTGTGAGAATCCACCTCTCCACGAGGGAATAGTGGGGTCTCGGGGATTTGTTCTCTTACTTGTACTAGGCTTCTTGCCCTCATTATCTGTTTTGGGAGGATCTATTGCCTTTATATTCTTCCTGAAATTTTTTGCTCTTATTTGTCAAGGTGGCATATCTGTTCTAGCTACTTTTGGTCTAGCCATTTCTGCAAAGCTTTGAGAAAAGTTAGAAAGTATTCTGAAAAAAGCAAGGTCTTTCAATTGTAGAATCACTTCACCGAACCAGTTGGCGAAGCGCTCAACTACTTAGGCGGTGCGTCGAGTGTAATGCACAGAGAATACAAGGATGCAGACAAAGGGCGAACAGGAAGTCTTTGGGCGAGGCGCCGAATGCGTTAGGCAACATCATGCTTCTCGCAGAAAGTTACACAATTCAACATCACATTTAGCATTCAATTAAAGGTGAGATGGGGACTTTAGGCGAACTACCAAGTGGTTCCGCGTGCTCGACCCAGCTCGCCAAATGACCCGACATGCCTACTTTCGACCCAACTTACCGAATTCAACCCCGCAACCCCCGAAGGCAAAATCAAAACATGCAATACCCAATTTTGGCTCAGGCCCAACAACATTTATGCATAACCCTCATTTTTTTATTTTTTTATCCATTTGTAAGTGCAATCTTCGGGAATTAACTATTTAACATAATATGGGCAAACCAAACAAGTAAACAAGTATTTTAATCCTACAAGAGAGTACCAACACACATCATCAAAGTAATGTCATTGCATTTGGGCACAACTTTTGATAAAAGCAACGTAGGGCTCGAAAACCAAACTTGGATGTTGATTAAGATGCTACTGAGATGCTAGGCGGCAACGCATTTCAGATCCTAGAACAATTTAATAACCAAAACACAATAGAGATGCAGTGATATCGAGAATAAAACTAGGTGCAAGTTTGTAAAGTTTGAAAGTGAGGGAGAGTATAGGAAATTGAAACTTTTAACCTTTTGTCTTGAAAAATCGTCCATAACTTGCCCACTTGGCAACATTAGTCGTGAGCGCCGAACCATTTGGCGACACGTTGAGCAATCACCTTTCTCGCCGATTTTTACAGAATCCCCAGTTAATGTGGGGATCCAAATGGCGATACAAATCGGGGTCGCCGAGCTGATCGATGACTCGCCAATCACTTCTTTAGGCCTGCTGAGTTTTACAGACCCCAAACCCAAGCTGGGTTGGATCAAACGACAGTGTGAGTCGGGTCACCTAATACTTTGGCGACTCGCCAACCGAAATTTCCCCCGTTAATCTATTTATTTCCAAATGCTTCCCACACTTCTTCCTGCACAATTAACACACCATAATTTCTAAAACCAACATAAACAAAAAAGAGGGTTTCTGGGTTGCCTCCCAAACATCGCCTTAGTTAACGTCATAGCACGACGCAAATTAATGCCTAGTCCTCATCCTCGAAGTCGGCAATGGTGTAACTAGGCGAATCCTCGACAATTGGTGGATACCGACCTGATAGCAAATGTCTATCTAGGCATCTTGCAGCTGAATTATCATGGAGTTAGAGGTTGATGTTTCATTTAGCATTTTGATGTTCTTTTTCATCTCATTCAGCACCATGTCTTGTGCTTTAATTTTCTGAATGAGTGAGAGAACTTCATCATTTTGCACACCCACGTGCTTCTTCCTATTTTACACTCTCGTAGGGAGAAGTGCTTGTCTTTTTCCATGGCTTGGGCTTCCAACTCCATGAATCATTTGGATAGAATGTCTACTTGAGCTACTAGTGCGTCCCACTCGTGTTTCTTTTGGACTTCCTTGTTGGTTTCAACCATGCCATCAAGGAGATTTGCGACTACTTCTTACGGCTAGTGTGGCCTACCACCCGTGAAAAGTTGATCCGCGATACTTCTATTTTCGGGTCCAAGACCCCTATAGAAGCACTCCAGTAGCTCTTCGACGACCATCCCATGAGATGGGCATAGTTGTATCTCTGCTTGAAATTTCAGCCACATTTCCTGAATGGTTTCATCCCCAACCTGTTTGAACGTTAGGAGGTTGTCCCTAAGGTTCGACAGTTTCAAAAGGGGGTGATTTGTTTGATACCCATAATGATCTTTCATATTAATGTTTTTGCTTCAATACACAAACAAGCAAAATGAAACTAAAAGTAAAGTAAGTGAACTACAATTAAAAAGAATAAGTTTTTTTACTAAACTAAGAATTCTTAAATAATACCACTTCCCGACAGCGGCGCAATTTTGATGTTTGCGTAATTAAGACACAACCTCCAATGCAAGTGTCTACGACCGTACAATAGTATAGTAACACAACCAAGGGTTGGAGTCGAGTCCCAAGGGAGTGGGCTTGAGAATTAATAGAAAAATAAAATTAAGTTCTAATTAGTTACAACTAAAAACATTATTGAATATAAACATGTTAAATCAAAGGGGCTGACACAAGAGTGTCAATTAATGATGGGGGTTTGTGACAAGTAAGCAAAAACAACAAAAACGCAAACAGTAATCAACGAGAAATTTCTTGGGTTGTGATAGTAATACGGGTTAGACTAGATCGTTGGGTACATGCTTTTGGTAGTAATTTCGTTGAATATTTGTGACTAGGCTAGACTATAGTGGGGGTAAGCTTTCTCTCGAACAACTTACCCCGAATCAAATGGGTTCCTCTCAGACAT
Source organism: Solanum tarijense (assembly GCA_029582385.1). Taxonomy (NCBI): domain Eukaryota; kingdom Viridiplantae; phylum Streptophyta; class Magnoliopsida; order Solanales; family Solanaceae; genus Solanum; species Solanum tarijense. The sequence goes on from JAJONW010001978.1 coordinate 105,420, forward strand.
CCACTTGCCGCATGAAGAACAACCTCCGCCTTAGCCGGCTCACTCTCTTGAGCTGAGTGTGTGGGAGAAGGACTAGGGTTCACTATCTTGAGCTGAACCTCATGTCGACCCACTCCCACCGGCCACCAATTTAGTAGTCTTAGTTGTACGACCTCTCTCTCAGTAAGCCGAAAACACAAAAGTGAAATCGTATTTGCAACTACAATTTCATTAAGTTCCAACGCAACTACTAAATAAAATCACATCTAAACAACAAATAAACTATCAGCAAGCAAGACCCAAAAATTAATCTAACCCATATTCACATAATCACACCCCAAGAATTGGTGTTTTAGCTAGACATGTAAAAGAGAGAAAAATTTATACTAAAATGAGTTTGCATTCAAATGGTTATGAAGATTTTAGTCTCAAAACAAGCCAAGAGTGAAAAATCCAAGTGACCCAAACCCAAACCCAAATTGTTGGAGTTGAAACGCTTTGAATCTTTAAGTTGTTCAGAACCCTCTCCAAACAGAGAAATAAAAAATCTATGTTAAAAATTACATATAAAAAATTTGATGTTAAGCTACAACTCTCAACGAGTATTTATAGTTTTCAAAAATTCGTGCTGCAATGGATAATTTGGCGTCGTTAGTCGAGATCGCCTATCAACTCGGCAATCAGCCCTTTGGTAGATTTAATCGTTGTCTTGCTCTATCCTACATCATTATCATGTTTTGTATCATTGGGCGACCTAGTATTGCTTCGTGGAACTGCTCGGCGATACGCCGACAGCTCCTTTTAACCAACTATTTGATCCTTTCCTTCAGGGCCCAACACAATGGAACAAAAGGTATGTATAAGACCTTTTGGCAACTCGCCAAATGGGTTCATAAAAGAGAGGGGATTCTTGGGATGTGATAGGAATACGGGTTAGACTAGATCGTTGGGTACATGCTTTTGATAGTAATTTCGTTGAATATTTATGACTAGGCTAAACTATAATGGGGGTAAGGTTTCTCTCGAACAACTTACCCCGAATCAAATGAGTTTCTCTCGGACACCCACTTGCCGCATGAAGAACAACTTCTGCCTTAGCACACTCACTCTCTCGAGCTGAGTGTGTGGGAGAAGGACTAGGGTTCACTCTCTCGAGCTAAACCTCATGTCGACCCACTTCCACCGGCCATCAATTTAGTAGTCTTAGTTTTATGATCTCTCTTTCGGGCAAGCCAAAAACACAAAGGTGAAATCGTATTTGCAACTACAATTTCATCAAGTTCCAACACAACTACTAAATGAAATCACATCTAAATAACAAATAAACTATCAGCAAGCAAGACCAAACAATTAATCTAACCTATATACACATAATCACACCCCAAGAATTGGGTTTTAGCTAGACATTTAAAAGGGAGAAAAATTTATACCAAAATGAGTTTGCATTCAAATGGGTATAAATATTTTAGTCTCAAAACAAGCCATGAGTGAAGAATCCAAGAGACCCAAACCCAAATTGTTGGAGTTGAAACGCTTTCAATCTTCAAGTTATTCATAACCCTCTCCAAACTTAGAACTCAAAAATCTATGTTAAAAATTATATATTAAAAATCTGATGTTAAGCTACAACTCTCAACGAGTATTTATAGTTCAAAAATATGTGTTGCATCAGATAATTCAATGTCGTTAGTCGAGATCGCCGATCAACTCGGCGATCCACCCGTCAGTAGGTTTCATCATCGTCCTTGCTCTATCATTCAGCCTCGTCGTGGTTTGGATCATTGGGCGACATAGTACTGCTTCGTTGAACTGCTCGGCGATACGCCGACTGCTCCTTTTCACCACCGATTTGATCATTTCCTTCAAGGCTCAGCACACTGGAACAAAAGGCTAGGATAAGACCTTTTGGCGACTCACCGAATGGGTTTGGCGATTCTCAGATCTTCAGTTCGTCGTTCTTTCAGCTGCCTTTGTTCCTTTTTGCTAAGTAGTGTCCATGCTTTTCCTCAAACTCCAAATACCTGAAACTTAAGGGTTTACATCAGATGTTGAGATAAAATATGCATTTGAGGACACTAATTCTATCAAAACATAGCCCTAAATGAGTCCAATTTATGGAGTTATCAATATACACCCATATAATGCCTCATAAGGGGTCATCTGAATACTGGAATGATAACTATTATTGTAGGCAAACTTTATAAGAGCCAGGTGATCATCCCTACTTCCCTTGAAATCGATTACGCAAGCTCTCAATATTTCCTCTAAGGTCTGGATTGTACGTTCTGCCTGATAATCCGTCTGTCGATTAAATGTTGTATGAGATTTACTTGAGTACCAAGTCCTTTTTGAAATGATTTCCAGAAATGAGAGGTAAACTGAGGACCTCTATCTGAGATGATAGACAAAGGAACCTCTATCTGAGATGATAGACAAAGGAACCTCATGTAACCTGGCTATCTCATGGATGTAGAGTATAGTGTAGTCCTCCGCTGAATATGTAGTCTTGACAGCCAAGAAGTGAGCGGACTTAGTAGCTCTGTCCACTATTACCCAAATGGAGTCATGTTATCTGCATGTACGCGGTAAACCCATAATGAAGTCCGTGTTTATCACTTCCCACTTCCATGTAGGAATGTTAATCTTTTGAGTCATATCTCCTGGTTTCTGATGTTCTACCTGAACCTGTTGACAATTAGGACTAGATGTGTCAAAAATGAGCCCAACTATAAGTAACCGCCTAACCAGCCCAAAATTTTCAAGGTTGGGCTCAAGATAATTTCAATTCGGTTCAATCTCAGCCCATTCAGGTCTTAACCCATTTAAGAGAAACCTCAATTGAGCTAAATTTAATCTTCAATTCCAACCTGTATTAAAATTCTTTATTTGCATTAATATAATGTATGTTCCTATATTGAAGATATGAATTACTATCTTATTTATATCTTTTTTGATTTATCATTCATTTGTAACTTCTTTTATAAAATTTTGACTTGAATTTCTAATTATAGTTATAAAACATAAATAACAATATATTAAAATTATTGAGATGAAGCGGGTAAAATTGGGTGGGTCAAGAACCAACCCACTTTTAAGCCCATTTAAGCCCAACTCATTTGAGCCCAAAGTAAACTTGGGCGGGTCAAAACCCAACCCAATTTCTATTTGAACCCATTTTAATATCATCAATTTCAACCCAACCCGCCCATTTGACACCCTTAATTAAGACACTTAGCCACAAAATCTGCTATGTCGCTCTCTATATTGTTCCACCAAAAGACTTCCCGTAGATCACGGTACATCTTAGTGGCACCTAGATGGATGGAATACCTGGAGTTATGAGCTTCTGTAAGGATCTACTGCCTAAATTCACCCACCTTAGGAACATATAAGTGACCCTCATAACGAAGCACACCATCACTCCTTGGGAGAAAACCTGAATGTTTTGTTGATGAACTGCAACTTTCAATTGAAGTTTTATAGGATCACTATCCTATTTTTCCTTAACCCCCGCTACCAAAGAAGATTCTGATCTATTATGAACTATAACACCACCATCTGACATGTCCGTAAGACCAACTCCTAAGCAAACAAGCCGGTAAACATCTTTTGCTAATTCTTTCCTTTCTTCCTCAACATGTTCTACACTACCCATGGACAATCTACTTAGAGCATCTTCTACTACATTGGCCTTACCAAGATGGTAAAACACATTCATGTCATAGTCCTTGAGGAATTTAAGCCATCTCCTCTGACGAAGATTCAACTCTTTCTGGGTGAACACATATTGGCTGCTCTTATGATCTGTGAACACATCTACGTGAACACCATACAAGTAATATCTCCAAATCATTAGGGAAAATACTATGGCTGCAAGCTCGAGTTCATGAGTTGGGTAGTTCTTCTCATGTACCTTATGCTTTCTAGAAGCATAAGCTATGACCTTACCCCATTTCATCAATACTCAACCTAGGCCGACCCTTGATGCATCACAATAAATTAAATAACCATCTGAACCATCTGGTAGGGTCAAGATAGGAGTTGTAGTCAACCCAGTCTCAATTCTGCAAAGCTTTTCTCACACTCATCTGACCATTAAAACATAACCTTTTTCTGAGTCAACTTGGTCAAGGGGGAAGCTATAGATGAAAATCCTTCAACAAATCTCCTGTAGTAACCGACCAAACCCAAGAAAGGAGAGGTGGGTGTAGGCCATTATTTCACTGCCTATATTTTTTGAGAATCCACTCAGATTCCTTCGCTAGATACAACATAACCAAGGAAAGCAACAACCAAAATTCACACTTGCTGAACTTAGCAAATAACTGGCAATCTTTGAGAGGTTTCAGAAACACTCTCCAATGAGTCGCATGCTCCTTCTTATTGCGAGAATAAATGAGGATATCATCTATAAAGACAATAACGAACAAATTCAAATACTATTTGAACACCCTGTTCATTATGTCCATGAAAGTTGTAGGAGCATTCATTAGTCCAAAAAAATAACTACAAATTCATAAGAACAATACCAAGTTCCGAAGGCTGTCTACGAAATGTCACTATCTCTAATTCTAAGCAGATGATAGCTGGATCTGAGGTCTATCTTAGAAAAGAAACTAGCACCCTGAAATTGGTCGAACAAGTCATCAAACGTAGGGATGGAATACTTATTCTTTATTGTGACCTCGTTCAACTGCAGATATTGAATACACATTCTGAGAGAACCATCTTTCTTTTTCAAGAACAACACTCGAACACCCCATGGAGAGATACTAGGTTTGATGAAACCCTTATCTAGAAAGTCTTTCAACAACTATTTCAATTCCTTAAGCTCGGCTAGAGCCATTCTGTAAGGAGGAATAGAAATAGGCTGGGTATTTGGGAGGAGATCTATTCCAAAGTCGATTTCCCTTTCGGGAGGAACTCTGGGAAGATCTTTTAGAAACACTTATGGAAAATCATTTACTACTGGGATTGACTCAAGAGTTGTGGTTTCGGAGTTTGTATCCTTAACCCGAACAAGATGGTATATATACCCTTTAGAGATCATTTTTCTGGCCTTAAGGTAAGAGATGAATCGACCCATAGGCACTGACCTACTACCCTTTCACTCTAAGACTGGTTCGCTTGGAAACTAAAGCTGAATGATCCTAGTTCTACAATCGACTGAGGCATAACAATAATGTAACCAATCCATGAATAGAATGATATCCAAATCTACCATATGTAACTCTACAAAATATGCTGAGGTGCCTTTCTGAGAGATTGTGACGAGGAAATTTTTGTACACCCATCTTGCTATAACTAGGTCACCAACTAGAGTAGAGACTGAGAAGCATTTTGAAAGAGTTTCTGGACTTACACCGAAGTTTACCGCTATATAGTGCATTACAAACGACAATGTATCCCCTGGATCTAAGAATGCATAAACATCTAAATGAAGGACTCACAATGTACCGGTGACTACCTCAGGAGAATCTTCTTGATCCTGGCGTGCTTGGAGACCATACAACCTGTTCTAGCGCTGACTGCCACCTGTACAAAATGAAGCACCCTACTGAGTTGGGCGACCTTTTGGTGCTGCTGGAGCAGTAGACTGAGTCCTATTATTATTACCTCATTGCCCTTATGTGGAAGAACGACAATATTTCAACCTATGGCTAGAATGACCATACCCAAAGCACCCTTCCTTGCCTGCAAGACAGTTGCCCGGATGGTTCTTACCACACCTTGTACAAGTCGTGAAAGTGTTGTTACATGAAGCACTCCCTTGAGATTTAGCGCCGGATACCCTACTTTCTTTATCCTGTCGAAACCTGGGGGATATAGTACTAGCTGATGAAGTTGCTGGGGCCACAGACCTCTGCTGAAACTTTGAGCGACTTCCACCACCCAATTTCTTGTGAGAGTACTCATAGTTACCTGTTCTAGCCTTCTTGATGTCCTTAGCCAATTCCCTTAGATTGTCTCCCTAAACCTGTTGCGCATGAGTCATAAGCCTACAAATATCCATATCTTCTAGTAGCATAGTATTCCTACACTTTTTTTTCACTAAGTCGGATACCCAAAATAGTATCTTACTCATCTATGCCCTTGGATAGGCAACCATATGTGGAGCATACCTGGAGAGTTGAGTGAACTACATTTCGTACTCCTGGATTGACATTGTACCTTCTCTTAAATTCATGAACTCTTGTGCCTTAGCTTCTCTTAACATCCTTGGGAAAAACCTGTCTAGAAAAGCTCCTATAAAACACTCCCAAGTCACAACAATTGCATTCGTATCCCTGTTTTCTTTCGATTGAGTCAACCAAATGTGAGCTACATCTTTAAGATGGTAGGATTCCAACTCTACATTATCATTACCAAGCACTTGGATCACTCCAAAGATTTTCTTAACCTCGTCAATATTTTTCTGTGGGTCCCACTAATCTACAATCCTAGAAACTCAGAAGGATTCATCCAAACAAAATCTCAAACCTTGGTTGTTACACTATTAGCATTTGCCAGAATTGGAGGATGTTGGTTATTCTGGTAGGCCAAACTCAGAGCCAAAAGCTGAACAACATTTCGAAATTCTATGTTAGTCACCTTATGGTCTGGGACTGGAGGAACTGCGTTAGCATTACGTGTATTAGCATTCCTTGCATAAGTTCTACGTGGGGGCATGATCTAAAATGCATAACGACAAACTAGAAAGGAGATCATACCCATACATGATAAGAAAAGCAAGAAAGTAAAGATTTTCTTAAAACACTTCGTTGCCTCCCTCTCATTAGATGTGGTGCACTTCACACCCATGAAAGAGATTCTACTTAGTGAGGATTTTCAAATATCCTAGGACTATTAAACCTAATTCTCTGATACCATGTTTGTCACGCCCCAAGGCTACCCCCTTGATGTAACACGGGACCTAGGCTAACTAGTGACCCCAAGCTAACCCTGTGTCTAGCATATCATAAGAATACTGAAAAATAAATAAATAAAGATGTACCATGTGAAAGCTTAAAACAATTGTTAATTGAAAGATGGGGAATACCCAATACGAATATGAATATGTATAAAGTACTATGAATTTAGTGATACTGAACAATCCCTCAAAAGCTAAAGTAGAATCTAATACTATGTCTGAAAAAGCCTCTATTGACTAGAATTATTGGGACATGCCCCCAGCTAACTCTAGCAAAACTAAAATTGAAATAAAAGATTAAATGTAGAAAACATGTCTATTGTCCTCGAAGTATGAGGACTCACCACTGAAGCTGCTGAACAGCGGATCATGAATTGATCTATGCGTTATCAGGATGTCGAGTACCAGAACCTACATCATGAAAGGATGTAGCGCATAGTATGCATCACTACTTGGAATGTACTGATCATGCATGATATGGAATATAGTTCAACAAACAAATAAACTGAACAAAGCTTAACTGAGAAATGATATAACTGGATATGAATGTAAATACTGCAAAATACTAAAAAGTTAAACTGAATGCAATGACCAAGTACTACACCCTAAAAATGACATGCTGACTAAATACCGAAGTATAAACTGAAATCCTAGTCAAATGCACTAAAGTCTGACTGTGGGAGCTTGTAATAACCGACATAAAACCATGTGAGCTAAACGTGGAGTCTGATGTATATGCCCCATCGAGAAGACCCAATATACCTTGCAAGGTTAAAAAGGCTTGACAGGCGTGATCACTAAATTTGATGCCCATAGAGGGGACTTACAAACCTATGGGGGCACGTAGTTCTAGGACTATACGGGTACGCTGAACCCTAGTCTAACTCGGTGTTAAGCTTACTTCCAACTAGAAATGTGTACAATACAACATAACTAAAATATACTGGATAACTCAATATTCATACATTCTAACTAAGAATGCAACATTGAAGTACTCATAATTAAACATTCGAAATTTGAGGCATGTGTATTTGCTTATCGAACCTAGCTAGTGTAATTCATGTACCAAACGAATCTACACAACTAGGGTTTTGAGTTTCATGCAAGGAACTACACAACAATGTTGCAAAAACGTGATAATTTGATTAAGAATACTATAACAGCTAAATCACAACAATTCTCTAAAGTTATAGAAACCCTAGGTTTAAACAAGAGATAGAGAATCAAGAATCTGACTGAATTCTAGGGACAAGGAATCAACTAGAGAAGTCCCACATATCCGGTGAAAAAATTCACGGAGAAATCATTTGATTTCGTGGCTGGAACTGAAGAAAATCGGTTGCGTTCTTGGAAAGGTTTGTTCAACTCTTTTCTCCCATTTTGCTTTATGTTTGGATGAATTTTGGAGAATAGTCGTTTTGGGTAAGTTTTGACTAAGTTACTAGGCATAAATTGAGTAAAACTACGTAGTTTAGGGGTTAAACGATGTAGTTTAAGTTCCCAACGCATAGGGGAAAGGACCAAAATGACCCTAACTTAATTCTGACGAAGCCCATCCACGGAAGGAACGATGCTCAGTCATTTGGACTACCGACCGTCGTTTGGGTTTATTATTCATGATCTGCCCGATAAGGCTTCACTAAAATTAGCATAACTTTTCACTCGGAGATGGGATTTTAGTAAACTAAGTGGCGTTGGAAAGAGGATTCAATTATCTTTCATTTGATACGTCATGGGCCACCTAAGTACTTTTGTGCTAAAAGTTATGACCGTTTGATGTTTACCCAACTTCAATTTCCCTCTAACTGGCTACTAACCCTCACCTACGATTCGTAGGTCCAACCACGGAGTTTACTGGTCGACCGTGAGTGGATCAAAGACTATAAAGATTTGGGTCTTAACGACAGAACCCCACCTACAGTCTGTGGGTGGTTCGGTTGGTACTGGCACCAGCTTTTCTTAAATCTAGGATTTTCTTCATTTTGAGACCCGGGGTGTTACAAAAACAGGTTGCTAGTCATGCTCACAAGTACTTCATGAGATTATCAGATGGTAATTCCAATTCAAATGAGAGCAAAAGGCCCAAGAGATCAACTATTTCCGAACTTCGTCTTGAAAAAAAATAGGACAGTACTCTATTTTGAAAGTACATAAGTTTAATTTGTACTTTCAGTAACAATCTTTATTTTACATTATTGACGAGTTAACACTATTGGTCATGAATCATGAGATTGAAGTACAATATCACAACCACCATTCTATTTTGTTAGCTCTTACTCGATATTTTTCCTTTTTCTTTCTTCCTGATTGTCTTGTGATTGTTTTGTTTTAGCAAAAGCGTCGTCACTATTGTCAAAAGGTCATGTTTAAGTCCTGAAGATAGAAGTAAAATAATTCAATGAGTTGTCATCACTCCGGGTTTTTATTCTTCCCAACTGATGAATTTATAGTCACTTGAAGCCTCCATCTGATGGTGTATCACTTGGCACTTTGTTGATTAATTAATGCAACAGAGGTAACTTTCAAGTAGAGCTAATACCTTCACTGTATTGGGAAAAGGCTTACCTTCACTATATGATTACATCCAACTTATGGAGGCAATTTATGCATAAACTTTTCATTAAGCTATAATAAGTACTAATACTTTGTATGTTAAGAAAAAAAAGATTATTTGGATATTGGTTTCAAAAAATTCCTCCCTCAGTCGTACAAATGTAATGCCGATTCCCAGTAAATCCTTAATTATTTCCTTTCTTCACTTTCTAACAATGTGGGCTACAATTAATCCACGATTAAATTTCATTGTCTTAGAATTCTTAATTTGGATCATTATGATGAGTTCCATGTGGCTTAATTTATTCTCTGATCCATCTGTCACATAACTACCAAATTGATTTGAAGATTTGCTGGGATAGAGAGAAACTAAGGCATATGTAATGTAGAATACACTGAAACAGTGTGGAAACCAACAACACAAAACATAAAAGAATCAAGAACTAACTATGGTTTCATTTCATCTGTCGAAAAATTTACAACTACAATAAGATATTGTTGGAATTAATTCATCTACATTAATGTTTGGTCTTCCAATATTTTCTCTTATTTTTTCAAGAAGTCCTTTAGGAGTTTGTAATACATGTATCTAAGTTATTGTGATACATGTATCTAGTTATTTGTGCAATACCTTTGGTTTAACATTTTTATTAGTATAAATAGAGATGTAATTGATGATTCTAATTATCTCAAGTGACCTTAAGTAGCCAATATAAAGTATGAGCATTCTCTGAAGAACGTATTCTCCTTCTATATTTCCAACAAATTGGTATCAGACCAGTTTTTCATTCTTAATCTGGGGTTAGGTGAAGAAAAATATGGCATCCAAAAAAAGTGAAGGTGTTGATTCTTTAGTTGTTCTTGCTCAATTTTTTGATGGAATTTATTTTGAATTCTTGAAGATAAGATTGAGAACACATTTGAAAGCTGAAGGTTTGTGGACTATTCTTGCAAATGGCTTTGAAGTGCCAGAAAACGATGGTGAAGTTATAGCAGCAGAGATGAAAAATATTGAGGCTAAGTATCGTCAAGAGGCAAAAGCCTTGAGATATATCCAAATGGGAGTCTCAAGAGCATATTTTGCAAAAATTGCTACTTGTGGTACTACAAAGCAAGCTTGGGCGTCTCTTGAAACTGAGGTACATAGTGATGAAAAGGTACGCACTATAAATCTTCAAACTCTTAGAAGAGAGTTTCAAAATATGAAGATGATAGAATCTCAAAAAAATAGATGAATATTGCCCTAGAGGCATGAATATTGTCAATGAAATGAGAAATCATGGTGATACAATTTCTGACCAACAAGTTATGGAAAAGATTCTAACTAGTGTAACAGAAAACTGTGAGTACATTGTTGCTATTACTGAGGAGACGAAATATCCTTCTAATCTTTCCATCAAAGAGCTAGTTGGATCATTTCTTGCACACAAGAAACGAATATTTTTTTGTGAAGATCAACCCAAAGAGACAGATTTCCAATCCAGAACAAATGAGAATTCTCAAAATTTCTCAAAATAATAACAAAAGAAGAACTACAATCCAAAAAAGAAGCAGGATTATGATAGTTCTTCTAAGAAGGTTAAGGAAAAAGGTAAGAAAAGTTCTAGTATTTTTGTAAAATTTTCAAAAAGACTAATCAAACTGTAGAAAAATGTTGGCACAAAGACAAGCCCAGATGTAACTTTTGTAAAAAGTTCCGCAACATTGAGAAGGATTTCTAGCACAAGAAACAGGAGCAAGCAATATTTTGTGAAGAACATTAGGAAGAAAAGGAAGAAAACCTTTTCTTTGCTTCTCAATCTTATACTTCAACAAAAAGTAGTGAATGGTATGTTGATAGTGGTTGTAGATATCACATGGCTGGAGATGAAAAAGGATTTCCTCTCAATTAATAATAGCATCACTACTAAAGTGAGAATGGGGAATGCGGCCTTAGTTGATGCAAAAAGTAAAGGTACCATTTTGATCAACATAAAAGGGAACAGTAGCAATGGAAGAATATTTGCTTGGTGTTGGTCAACTCATGGAAAATGGTTATTCTCTTGTGTTTCGAGACAACTATTGCAAGATTTATGATAAAATTGAGCCAAATCAAGTCATTGTTGAAGTAAAGATGATAAAAAGAAATTTTCCTTTACAATTTCATTACAATGCATTCGAAAATGAAGTTTTAGCTATTAATGGCTTTCGAAAAAAAGATATTGTCACTTGAATTTTCATGGTTTGAAGCTTCTCAAGCAAAAAGACATGGTGAAAGGCCATCATGAGATACATACTTGGGTGGATGCATGTGAAAGTCTTGTAATAAGAAAGCAACATCGAAAGTCTTTTTCAAAAGGGATGTCTTGGAGAGCAAGTGTACTTTTGGAACTAATCTATACCGACATTTGTGGACCAATGAAGACTCCACCTCTTGGAAGTCAAAGGTACTTTCTAATCTTTATTGATAATTTTTTAATAATGATTTAGGTTTATTTCTTGTAAGAAAAGTCAAAAGCATTTGCTACATTAAAGAAATTTAAAGACCTTGTGGAGAAGCAAAAATGTTACAGCCTCAAAACCATTCGCAGTGATAGAGGAGGTGAATACACAAGTCGAGAATTTGAAGAATATTGTAAAAATGAAGGCATTCAAAAGCAACTTACAGCAAGGTACACTTCTCAAAAAAATGGTGTATCTGAAAGAAGAAATAAACAATTGTTGAAATGGCCATAACTATGTTGAATGAGCAAGGGCTGCCAAAATATTTTTGGGCAGAAGCAGTACATACAAAGGTGTACATGCTCAACAGGTGCCTAACAAAGGCATTGAAGGATAAGTCACATGTTGAAGCTTGGAGTGAAATGAAACCTTCTTTAAGTCATTTTAAAATTTTCGGGTCTATTTGTTATGCTCATATACATCTTTGAGAAAAGAACAAAATTGGATTAAAAAATTCAAAAATATATATTTCTCGGTTATAATGATGTGACAAAAGGCTATAGGCTTCTCGATGTCAAAACTAACAAACTTGTTGTTAGTAGAGATGTCATTTTTGATGAAAAAAAAGCATGGAATTGGAAAGATAAAAAGATAGAGAATACATCTATCATATCTTTAGATATGTCAAATCAAAAAGTGGATGAAGAAGAGGAAGATGTCCCTAAAGGGGGAGAAATCACAAATTCAAATGATGATGAACCGCCTCTAAGAGAGACAAAAATGTTGAGTGACATTTATCAGAGATATAACTTTATCGGTGTTGAGCCAGAAAATTATAAGGAGGCAATAAAGCATGATGTTTGGAAGAAAGCAATGACATAAGAAATTCAGATGATTGAAAAAAAAATACTTGGGAGCTTGTGGCTATACCCAAAGAAAGAGAAGTTGTAAGTCTAAAATGGATTTACAAAAGCAAACTCAATCAGGAAGGAGATATTCAAAAGCACAAAAAAAGGTTGGTTGCTAGAGGTTTCTCGCAAAAATCGGTTATTCATTTTTATGAAAATTTCTCTCCAGTTGCTCGTTTTGAGACAATTAGAAACGTGATTGTTGTTGCTGCACAAAACAAATGGAAGATTTTTCAACTTGATGCTAAATCTGCATTGCTAAATGAAACACTTGATGAAGAGATTTATATTGAGCAACCTCAAATATATTTTAGTCAAGGGGAAGAAGAGAAGGTGAACGGGCAAAAAAAATCTCTTAATGGGCTGAAACAAGCTCTAAGAACCTGGTACAATGAAATTGATATAGACTTTCTGAAAAATAATTTTCAAAGAAGTAAAAGTGATGCAATTTTGTATGTGAGGAAAAAACATGGATGCATTATCATTGTTTTCTCTATGTGGATAATCTAATCTTTATAGGAAATGATGTGAAGATGATGCAAAAATTCAAGCAAGATATGATGCAAGCCTATGAAATGAATGATTTTGGGTTGGTAAATTATTTCTTGGGGATCTAAGTTTCTCAAGTCAAAGAAGAAATTTTTATTTATCAAAAGAACTATACAAAAAGTATTCTTCAACAAATTCAAAATGATGGAATGCAGGTCTGTGGCCATACCATTAGCAGCAAATGAGAAGTTTAGAAAAGACGATGGAGAAAAGAAAGCTAATAGCTCACTTTACAGGAGCTTGATTAGAAGCATACTATATCTTACTTCAACAATACCTAACAATATGTTTGCTGCTAGTTTATTATCCAAATTCATGAAAGAACCAAGCCAAGTGTATTTTGGAGCTGCAAAGCGTGTTCTATGCTACTTGCAAGGAACAATGGATTTTGGGATAATGTACAAATTTGGTGGAGATTTGAACTTAATTGATTATTCTGATAGTGATTGGGCTGGAAGTATAGATGACATGAAGAGTACTTCTAGTTATGATTTCTTATTTGAATCAAGTATTTGTTCTTGGTTATCAAAGAAGCAAAGTGTTGTTGCTCAATCCACTACCGAAGCAGAATATGTCTCAACAACTAAGTCTACTTCTCAAGCTATTTGGCTTGAGAGACTATTTGAAGATATTGGTGAAAAACAAAAAAGAGGGAATGTTTTGTATTGTGATAACAAATCAGCAATTGCAATTGCCAAGAATCCAGTCAACCATGAAAGATCAAAGAATATTTCCATCAAGTATCATTTTATCCGAGAATCATAAGAGAAAGGCGAATTTCTGTTGCATTATTGCCAGACAAGAGAACAACTTGCGGATATCTTCACCAAAGCACTTTCTAGAGAGAAAAAATTGCTATCTTCGAGAACGCATTGGAGTTGTCAAGCAAATGCATTAAGAGGGAGTGTTGGAATTAGTGCATCCACATGCATTAATGTTTAGTCTTCCAATATTGTCTCTTAGTTTTTCAAGAAGTCATTTTGGAGTTTGTAATACATGTTTCTAATTAATTTTGATACATATATCTATTTACTAGTTTCGCGGAATGTGTGTTGCTCGTGTGTATCATATCATATAGTATATGATGTTGTAAAATAGAGTTAATATTACTAAATTAAAGTTTTTTAGTAAATTATTATAACTGACAGAATATTGGACAAGTGCTTTTAAATGATTAATATAGATTTTCATAGAGTTAATTATTTTTTGAGACAAAAATTACTAGATATCATTGAAACATTTTAAAATGCATTCAAAAAAATTAAATATGGGGAGAAAGTGGTAATTCTTAAGTAGTATTGCTTTCTTGGTAAACAAACTTAACCAACAAAAACAGAAAAATAATATCAAGATTAAAAAATGGTCAGCAAAAACTTTTCCTCTTGAGGTTATGACTATAAATGATGGACACTATTTAAGTTCAATTATTTTGTTAGATATTAATACTTGAAATTTAATATGTGCATGACACTAAGAACGATTGTCATAAATATTTTAATATTTTATCCTTAAATGTGATATATCTTTTACAAAATATTATTATTCAATTAATATTTGAGTTAGGCTATGATATAGATGTAATTTTACAAAAAACAAAAAGTGTACTTATATAGTGAATGTCAATACTTTTATGAGTAGAATGTTATAGAGAGAAATATATTATGTCAATAATTAGTTCTAAAGAAAATTAACCTTTATTTTATTGCATACATATCATATAGATGTTGTCTTATGAGAGTATCTAGTATCATATAGATGTTCTATCGTGATATAAAACATTAGACTTTTTTAATTAATAAATTAAAAGATGAATAAAATTTAAAGTATTATTTATAAAATCTTTAATTTGATTTAAGATCATTTTATGATCAATCACTATTTTCTTATAATTTTTACATAGCTAGCAAAGAGTGTATCTTGTGACATAACATATTCTTAGATCAAAATAAACATAAATTAACAGGAAATTCATACTTAAAAAAATTCATATGCAACATAAATATAAAAAAGTAAAAATATGTGGATCAATTCATAGCCAATGAAGAAGGAAGGCGAAAATATATGTTCATGATATATTCACCCTAGTGTTTCATTTGATTGAAATCTGTTGCCACCAACACTTTACTCTCTCCGCTCATTTTTACTTACATATGTATTAAAAAATAATTATTATCATGGATATTATCATATTATAAGTAAAAATGAAAATCTATTTTTAAAACAGTAGACTTAACATCAAAACCTCTAATTCAATGTACTACGTTGATGCCCGATGTTTTAGCAAAATTAGGAAGAAACTCATTCATTTAATCTTAAAAGAATAAGAAATGGAAATACAAAGAAGAAATATCTTACCCCAATCATGTGCCTTTTTTGTATTTGTTTATAATTATTGTCTCTCCCACTTCTTTATCAATTTATTTTATTAGAAAAAATAATCAACAGTGTGTATATAAATTCTCTCTCCAATGAAAACACGAAAGAAATTTTTCAAGAAACAATATAAGAAAAATAAATGAAAATTCCCGCACACTATATATAGATGATTTCTGTGTGAAGCAAAGTTCATAGATAATTGCATATTTCTTTATGCTCTGCTTTTCTTCTTTAATAGAAAGTCAATACTTAAATTCCAATTTTAAGAACTTCGGTGAAACATATCAGTTGATCGGGGATGAATTATTTATGAAAATTTTAAATGATCTAAAAATGTCACAAAAAAGAGATCCCCAAGAATTTATAAGGAGTGAATTGTTGTGACTCGTGACTGAAGAAATATGAAGGTACAAATTGTTGTGACTATTCGTAGAAAATTATTCTTTTTAATGACTAATATATGTTGGTTAATTAAAGATTATTAATGTTATAAAATGATATAAATAATATTGATGTATGTATGTGATTAAAATCGTCAGAGGAAAATATGAGTGTGAATTGATGAATGATTTGCTACAATTTTTTCACCAACTCTTTCTTATTTGGTACCTCAAATTTCGTTGGGTTTCGAACTTAATCAACTGTTGCAAAGAACATTTGAGATATTCTAAGAAGAAGAGTGTAAAACCTAAAAAGACATTGTAGTTTAAAAGTGAGATGAAACCCGTCTATTTATAGCTAACAAATAGTAGTACAAATATGTTCTGATTGTGCCTTATTAGATAAGGTACAACCCTTAAAAAAAACCTTGCTTATCAGAAAAACCATAAACCTTTGAAAAAGTCACAACTCATCAGATAAGGCAGAATCCTTTGAAAAATCACAATCCTTTGGAAAAGTCACAACTCATCGAAAATATCACAACCCGTCAAAAAAGTAAGAATCCTTTGGAAAAGTCACAACTCATCACAAAAGTCACAATCCATTAATGTGAAAACGTATCAACTTTTAATATAACATAATTAAATAAATTGAATATTTTTAATTATGGGTATTATAGTAATTCAACAGTCATGTTTGGGAGTTCATGCTTTTAAGGTAGTGTAGATGTAGATATAGATAGATAGAAAGAAGATATTGATATAGATAGATAGATTTGTGCAAGACCTTTGATTTTACAGTTTTATTAGTATAAATAGAGATGTAATTGATGATTCTAATCATCTCAAGTGGCCTTAAGAAACCTATATAAAATTTGAGCATTCTCTAAGGAAAGTATTCTCCTTCTATATTTCCTACAGATATATGTCCATACAAAAAAAACATCAAAGAATTAGTAGTCTTGTGTATATATTGTTCACTCCAAATTATCCTTAGAAGAAGAAGAAGAAATTTTTGAAAGTGGCTTGTCGAACTAGAATGTAGTAGCACTGGCTGATGTAGAAGCACAACGATCATTAAATGGATACATGCAACCTAACTAAGAGGCTATACATGAAAACTTGTCACAAAATGAGTTTCTTGTGCACTTTCCTGATTATTTCGTAATGGAGGAATAGCATGTCCTCTATATTTTCAATACAAAGGTCAAAAAAAAGTATTCATATTATTATCTGTTTTCCATTCTATTCAATGGGTCTTTATACCTTCTAATTTATACCTAAAGCCACTATTATTATTTTTCATAATATTTCTATTGGAAATGGATCTTTAGTGAAATGAATTGTCTTCAATTCATTGATTGTGCTTAATGCCTTTATGGCTTTTGACTATTTCAAACAATGACAAATTAGAGAGGTTAATAAATTTCCTATGTAAATCTAATTCTTATACTCATGGTAAGTGGTAAATATGAGTGATAATTTTTCTTCCGCTTATATTATTGTTCTGGGTTTTATATGAAAAGAATCTTTGTTAGTTTTTGGCTCCTAATTTTATACTAGAAGATTTTTTGAATCCTGGGGGATACACCTATACCGGGTGAAATATCCGTAAGGATAGTGTCTTTCGACACTCCTCACGCTTGGAGAATTTCTACAAAAGTTTGTGGTGAAGTATAAGCTTTGGAGAATTCAATATATGTGTTCGTGGAGAAGATATTTTCAATAAGATTTCCAACAATCTTAAGGATATTTTAAGAGAAAATGGCCAAATAACTCCCCAATCTATTACCGGATTTCCAACTACACACCTATTCTCCGCGGGAATCCTATTATCCCCTTGAACTACTTTAAAATGTATTAAATAACCCCTTAAGTGCTGAGTTGGCATGGAGAGTGTATTTCACTCTCTTTGAGAGAGTGAGTTGCCTTTTTTTAAAAAAAAAATCCATTTTTTTTCTAGTTTTCTTTTTTCTTTCTCTTTCTTCTTATTTATCTATACAACATTTTTCACCATTATCATTGTTGAAGCTTTTTCGATGGATGTTTGAAATAAAAATTATCAACAACAATGAATTTAATGAATAAATAATTTTTTCAATAAACTTATTTAGAACATATCTAACAAATTAAATTTATTTTTTAAAAAAAACATACCCATTAATTAATTTTTTTTAAAGTGAGGGATTCAAGAGTAACAAAATCAAAGTGAAGTAATTTTATATTTAAAAAATATTTTCAAACTTAAACAAAACAATTTCTTCTACATTTTGAAAGAAGGATCCTACATGTTCTCCTAAAATCCATGAAGAATCAAAATCAAAAACTCAAATTATAAATTAATCATGAAAATTTTAGAGGGAGAAATAATAAAGAATGGGGAAGAGAGAGAGGTTTCTCAAATTGGTCTTCTCATCCGTGATTATTTTTAGTTGTCGGCGAAATCTTCAAGGGATGAATCTGATCTCGAATGTTCATGACCTATTTAATGTGTATCTGAAATTGTCTAAGGAAGAAAATCGAACGAAATGTAAAAAAATGTCGAAAATTGTTGAATTAGTTGGATGAAAGATTTGATTAATTAGGATCGCTATCTTCTACACTCTAGAGATTCGGAGTAGATTAAAAAGTGAGTTGAATTTTCATTTTTGTAAAGTGTAAGAGATATAAAAATTTATTGAGGTAAAAATGGTGTTTAGTATAGTTAGGGTTGAAGAAATGATTGGGGAAGAAAAAAAGAGGGAGGAGAACTTTAAAAAAAATTATTAAATGGTGAAATACACGTGTCAAGTGCGTGTATTTCACTACAAGACAGATGTCTTGTAATGACATTTCAGGGAGGAAATAATTCCACTTTAAAATAGCCCAGGGGGGTAATAGGACCACCGTGAAGTATAAGTGTGTAGTTGGAAATCCGGTTATAGATTTGGGGGTCATTTGGCGATTTTCTCGATACCTTAAACTTTGTTCTTTCAAAAAATACTATCTCTATCTCCCAAAAATAATATGGAAAGATTGTATATTTCAAGAAGTCATTTTTTTCGAATTTCCCTCCGATGCTTGTCCACTTAGTTGGGATGCATGTTTCTTACTTGGACACAAATATTTTCGGATTGATAAAGAAAGGCAGATAAGTCATATCTTTTCTATGATTCGTTTTGGTAATTTGATTTTAATTTTATTGTGGTTCATAGTTTATCACTGTTCAGTGTTGACATCTCACTATTATTAGTGATACGAGTTTTAAGAGATTAGCATTTGGGAAGATCTCGGCGTCGAGTGCAATGGAGCATTTTGGTAATGGAGTAAGAAGGTTCAATTATTAGAGATGATGGACCATAATGCATATCATTGGTGATATTCCGTTATATTCTTCTCAGCGGTGTTCACTAGTGAAACTATATCTTACTCATGTATACCAAAAAATTACAAAAATAAGGTATGTGATGATAATATGTGTTTATATTTTTAATAGATATTTGCGTGAAAAATTAAGCCAACATTCCCCTCATTTTCATTCTTTTTATTAGCTCCTATAGGTTCCATTTATCTTTGAGAATTCCTACATGTTCTAATCACATGTCCTAATTCACATTTAAAACTAATGTGAGTTTAAGAGAATAGTTCAAGAAGTTCTTTTGAGGATCTCTTGTAACCAACAATGGTTTTAAATTAATTTTCTGAGAAAGATAATATGAGTATTGAGAACAATCCTATTCATGATTGTCACGACCCAGACTGTCGTGATTGGCACCCATAGTAACCCTCCGGTAGGAGAACCATTACTACAACCCGACTAAACAATTTTAAAAAAACTAGTCATTTAAAGATACGGAAGAAATTTTAAATGTCTAAAAAAATATGGAGTTCCCATAAACTCCGAAATTTTAACAAGAACAACAACCAAAACTCTTACGAAAAATAACTCCTAAAACCTGAAAGTCATTGTACCAAAACTTTAAATTCAACAAGTCTAGGAAAAATGGCTACAACCCCAACCAAACAAAAGAAATATCTAAAACACTAGTCTATGTCCGAAGAGAATGGACTAAAAAAAAAGGACCCATGGCAGCCTGAAAGAACTCACTCACCCTTGAATCCGGTTTCGATCACTGATCTCCTAGTTGAGGTCTATCAGTAACCGCTTGATGATGTCATGTACTCAACAAAGAATGAGAAAGTGCAGTATCAGTACTCAAACCACTGTGTACTGGTAGGATCACACGGCTATTCTGGTAAGTGAAACATAGGTAAACAATCACAACATAGTAAACCCACATATATTGAAAAAATAGATGAGTTATCATTTCAAGAGCAACATATAGTTTCTAATATCAACGAAAATAAACATGAATGAAATAATCATATTGATTCTCTCATGGAACCCACACCCAAACTGTTATTATGTCGTAACGTGACACCCGATCCAATATATGTGCCGGAACATGACACCTAATCCAATATATGTGTCGGAACATGACACTCAATCCAATATATGTGTCGGAACGTGACACTCTATCACATCAGCACAACCGCAATCATAATCACACCCATAATAAAAATTACTCATAATCATACAATCATGTATTTGGTTTATGGCATGAAATCGTTCACACATACTCATGTTCACTGTATTTGATTGGCATTTTCTATTCACATACACACATGCATACAATGAATCAATTAACCGACATATATCAAACAAGCAGGAAATTAAACCATCACCTACCTTGAAACCAAGCTTGAATCCTCCTAAGACACTTGATCCTTCCCTTTTCGGATTCTTTCCGTTTATTCTTGGTCTAAACACAATCAATTAACGCAAGGATCAATAAGCAAGGCCTAATTTACCATGATAATAATCAATCTATCTATCCATGGCCATACCCAAGATGCTACTGTTAAATTAGGGATTTTCCCACCATCAATTCTAGGCCAAAATCCTCCCCCAATGATAATCACCCAAGATTCTAAGTTCTACGGATCGAAAAATGAATTAAGGGAGTAATAATCTTACCTTTAGCACTAGAAAATGTGGAAAACTATCAAGAAATTCTATGGATCGTCTCTTAGCTCTCAAGAACGAGGTTTTACAGAAAAAATGATTTTAAGGTTTTTCCCCGACTTAATTTGCGACAGGCCCGCCACAGTTGTCCCGGCCTAGTGGGATTACTTCGACCTAGATGGCAAGCACTGAGATAGATGTTCGGAATTTGAGTTCCAAACTCCCATTTCACAACACATCTTCCACCCTTCACGTTCAGAAACTACCCGTTTATGTTAGGATCAGTTTCGGGAGTTCTACTCGCCCGAATTCGATTCCGCAAATCTATACGGGATCCCTAATATATTGGCTATCCACTCATGTGATCAAATTCATAATTAACTCTCTCATTCATTACTGGATTTACCTAAAGCTAACCCGACTCAGATTTCATCTAAATCTGGACTAGGCTAGGAATTCCCAAGTTACTAAAAACTTTCTGGCCCAAATTCTTTCTCCATTGGCTTTGCCATAACGATGGAAACAGGGTTTTACAATAGATACCAACTTACCCATCACTCATCTCTGTGTGATAAACTAGGAAAAAGAGGCTAAAGTAAGGGTAGAGTAGTACCTGAATCGTCGAACAACTAGGGATACTTGTCTCGCATGTCCTTTTCAGTTTCCCAAGTAGCTTCCTGAACCGGACGATGCTTCTATTGACATTTTACGAACTTAATCTCTTTGGTCCTCACCTTACGGACATCGCGATCAAGAATTGCAATTGGTTCTTCCTCATACTGAAGGTCTTTATCTATCAAGAATGAGTGCCATTTTATGATATAATCCTCGTCCCTATGATACTTCTTCAACATGTATTCATGAAACACTGTATGAACTCCAAATAAGCTAGGAGGTAAGGCCAACCTATAAGCCACTGTCCTTACATAGTCAAGGATCTCAAATGGTCCAATGTATCGAGGACTAAACTTTCCCTTCTTCGCAAATCTCATCACGCCTTTTATGGGTAACACTTTAAGAAGAACTTTTCCACCGCCTTGAAATGCCATGTCTCTTAACTTACGGTCTGCATACTTTTTTTTTCGACTCTGGGCTTCAAAAAGCTTAGCTTGGATGCTTATTACCTTATCCTAAGCATCTTTCACCAAATCAACCCTTAAAGGTTTCACATCCCCAGCCTCAAACCATTCTATCGGTGTTCTACATCTCATTCTTTAAAGTGCCTCGAATGGTGCCATGTCGATGCTGGAGTGGTAAGTGTTATTAAAGGAGAACTCACACAAAGGTAATAACTTGTCCCAATGTCCTCCAAAGTCAATCACACATGCCCTCAACATGTACTCTAACACTTGAATAGTTCTCTCTGAATGTCTGTCCGTTTGGGGATGGGAGGTTGTGCTAAAAGTGAGTTGAGTGCCCAACTCCTCCTGCAATTTTTCCCAAAACTTAGATGTGAACTGTGTACCATGGTCCGGGATGATAGAAATGGGCACTCCATGCAGCCTTACTATCTCCTTCATATACACCTTCACCAACTGATGTGCAATATAGTCTACTCTGATTGGAATCAAGTGGATTGACTTAGTCAGTCTAGCAACCACTACCCAAATGGAATCAAACTTCCCCAAGGTCATGGGAAGGTCAACCACAAAATTCATAGATATCCTTTCCCACTTCCATTCCGGAATTGGCATTCGCTGAAGTTAACCTGTAGGCCTTTGGTGTACATACTTTACTTGCTGACAGTTTTGGCACTAGCCACAAACTAGGTTATGTCTTTCTTCATGCCAGGCCACCAATAAAGTCATTTCAAATCTCGGTACATCTTGGTCACACCCGGATGAATGGAATAACCGATTTAACGCATCAAGCACACCTTATCCAATTCTAGGTGTTCAATGATCATAAATCAGTAAAAAAACCCAACTATATGAGTTAGGGTCGAATCCCATAAGGAGCAGTACGTGTTCAAGAGTCAATTGGGAAGTATGAATATATCAAATCAGTCATAGGAATAAACATTACCAAATAAAGACATCATTAAATTAAAGGGTGACATGAATGTCAAATGGGGGGTTTTGGTTTTGATTGTCAACTACAAATAGTGGCAAACAATACGGAATAACAATTATGAGATGGGTTCTTGGGATGTGATTCGATTATAGGCTAACATAGAAAAATGGTTAAATGCAACTATTAGAAAATAGATAGATATTAGTGAGGAAACTAGGTTGTATAGGAGATAGTCTCTCGAACAATTTAACCCGAATCAACTTGATTTCTCTCAAACATCAACAAGGATGGAAAATAAGAACAGCCCGCACCTTAGTCCATTCTCTCTCTCTAGCTGAATATGTGGAATTGGGTTTATGATTCACTCTCTCGAGCTAAACCTAGGTCAACCCAATACCATAAACCATCAATCAAAAACCTTAGTCTAAAACATCTCTCTCGAGCATGACAAGAACACAAAGTTAGAACTGCATTTGCAATTATAATTCTTATATTAAACCACAATTAATGATTAAACTAACTTCTAAATAGAATTTAAACTAACAATTAGCAATACCCATAAACTAAATCAGCCCATAATTCCATAATCATACCCTAAGAGTTGGAGTTTTAGTTAGACATCATAAAAAGGTAAAAACCGTTACCAAATTGATTATCCATCAACTGGACAAGAGTATATTAGTCTATAATTCTCCAATTCGAAGAATCTCAAAGACACACTTCCAATTTATCAAAAGTGAAAAACTTCAATTCTTCAAAACTTAGGAAAAACTAGAGAAAACTTGTCTCACAGTTCAAAACTCGAAAATTGATTAAAAATATATGAACTAAGATCCTAAACTAAATGTTCAAAACTGTATTTATAGTTGCCAACGATGTTTTGCGAAGAGTTACTTGGCGAAGTAAGTCGAGCTTGCCGAACCACTCGGTGAGCCGCCCTTTGGTCAGTTCCATCGCCTTTCTGCCTTGGCATTCAGCATCCTCAAGATCTGTAACTTTGGGTGATCCAGCACTACATCGCGGAACTACTTGTTTATCCACCGACTTCTCCTTTCCATCGCCGACTTGATTTCTTCCCTCAGGGCTTGGCACACTGGAACTTCAGGCGGTCAAATAGCCATTCGGCGATTCGCCAAGTGAACTTGGTGATCACCAGCCTTCATTTGTTCATACTTTCAGCCTGTTTTGTTCCTTTTTGCTTGTTAGTGTCCTTGCTTTGTTCCACAATCCATAAACCTAAAAATCAATGGTTTTACATCAGTTATTGGAACACATTAGGAATTTGAGGACACTAATTCTATATAAACAAAGCCCTAAATGAGTCCAAATCTCAGACTCATCAACACCCCCAACTTAAACTTTTGCTTGTCCTCAAGTACAATTCAAGTTCAGCAGTTCAAAAAGGATGTCTCAAATAGTGCTACAAATGATTCAATCATGAATGCACATAACAAGACTCAACTTACTCATGCAAGGATCAATTGTGCACTCAAAGATTCAAGTTGTTACTCACTATTATCAAAGATTCTGAAGCTCACAGTGCTTTCTTCAAATGCAAATTCAAGCTCAACAAAGTTACTCAAATTCCCTCACAACAAAGATGATTCCATCCTCACACATATTTGTTCAAGAACTTATAGTTCTGGAATCACACACAACTCTCACGCTCACATAGATGAACACATTCATGACTTCACCATAATTTGCCCTTATTTTCCAATCAACATTCACTTTAACTCAGTCAAGATCAAAAAGGTCTTTTCAAGGCTTGTAACGGTGCTGAATGTAAAGGTATGGTCATTTAGGCTCAGTGGATGCTATCCTCATGAAATGTGGTATGAACATCATTTTCCCTTCCTTTTCTTCAGCATTTTCACTCATGCTCAAAATTCACCCCATTATTCACTTCAAATGGAATACCGGACAACCCATTTCTTTTGCACTTTCACAATTTTATTTCACAACTTTTCCATTTTTTTTCTTTTTCATTCTTCTTTTCTTATTCTTTTATTATATGGAGGGGTTCGATCTTTTTGAAAACCATGGATCAAGGGAGACTTCTTCACACTTCTTGATTTACCTTCTCTTTTCACTACACCCCCAACTTAGGCTTTTGGCCTAAGTTGGCTATTCAAATCAACCACACTTCATGAGGATTATAGGTGAATGGATAACGAGGGGTTACAATTGCATCAAGTTTCTTCCAAGAAAACTATAAGGCTCAAATGGGTTCAAGAAAAGTTCACACATCTAAGAAGGTTGGCCACAATAGAGGTATATTGTAAAATTGCTTCACTCTTCAAAGTGTTGCCTAAGATCATTTGAAGAGCTTGCATCACTTGGTCAACCAGACCAACGGGACAAATTAAAAGTGTCATCACACAAGGTTCACGATAAGCTCGTCACTCAAGGCATTGACACCAATATGAAACAAGACTCCACACTGAGGGCATTGGCACCAATATCAAACAAGACTCCACAGTTTCGCTAGTGTGCAAAGTTTATCACGAGAGACTCCATTCGATAATCGGCTAGTCACAACGAGATGCAAAAAGTTCACATATTGTCTATGTAACTTCATTTGGTCTCATTGTAGCCACACATTCATTTTTGTTCGATTAAGAGCACTATTCAAGTCATCGGTATTGATCATCATCGATACTCAAATTTGCACATGAACAACCACAACAAGAGGTGGCAATTTTTTTTTTAGATGGGTCAAAACCATTTCTATTCAAAACAAGGAGCCATAAGCTCAAACATCCACAAAATAGCAATCAATAAAACAATTTTACAGCACAAAAACCCAATATATATAAAAGATGTAGTCACAAGAGGTAGGTATTAAAATACCTCACCCCATCACAAACAAAAAAATGTAGTTGTCCTTCAATGCAACAAAATAGTAAAAGGTCAATAAAGATGACAGAGAGAGAGGTAAAGAAGGGTCATGTCTATACAGTGGCTCCATTTGTCGGGGCATCAGTGCCCGGTGCAACACAAAAAATGGATCCACTAGGATCAGCCATGGGTGTGTCTGCCAATAAGATTTGCACGGATGAATCCACCATAGCCTCCTCAACTGCTGTAAGGACCTCAAAAGTAGCCACCGCATCGATACGAAGCTACTTCTCATCAGTCTCAACCTCAGACTCCGCAGTAACCACCTCCTCAACTCGAGCATCATCTCAAGTGGTAGCCCGAGGCACATCCATATCATCTGGCATGTCAGGGATCTCCAGAATCCCAAAAATCATGGACATATCTGTGGACTTCATCTAGTCCACGTCCTTTCTCAACTTAGCAATTGCAGCCTTTAGAGTCGTCACCTCGTTAGTGGCACCCTGGCCTCGCTCTCACACCGCTATTTGTGCCACAAGGGTAACAATAGATGCACCAAGTAGTGTCACATTAGCAGTAAGATCCCTCTAAATCATCCCAGGGATTGTGGCCTCAATCCTGGAGGCAGGCCTATCAGCAGAATGGGCTAGATGCCCCATCCGATTTAATGCAACCTGGGTGAGTAGAGGTCGGGAAGCATCAGAAGCAGTAGCACCAGACTTGGGAGGCAAGGGAGGTAGAGGAACTACAAGGTACAGAAGAAACAACACTAGATATCCCTGAATACTCAGGGGCCGGAGTAGGCCATACTACCTTTGCAAGTAGTATCGCAGTATCAAGAACCGGGGAAGAATCCTTCAGGGCTGCCTTCTTCTTCTCAGCCTTATCCTTCAAATACTCAGCCTTTATCTGCCGAATGTCAGTACAGGATGTGGGAATCACTTCCTCATCCCTCTTCTCATCACGGAACACTCGGGCCCATCTGCACAATTCAGTGACAACACCGGGAACGGAAGCTAAGTCTGACATTGCCTCTCATGGCCATTTCTTGGACAATGATCATACCCAAGTTTAGACTTGTCCCATCAATGATGCAACCAAGACAGGTTGCCTTCGTGTGGCGGAGAATGGACTCATTCTTGGATGGCATGATAGTGCTGCCAATAAAAAATAGTATCTTGCTACTACATTGAGTTCTTTCTTCTCAATTTGCAATCCAACCTCGGCCCACCTAGGAGTGCCATCAGATAACATATGAGCCAACCACTTTTTCACAGTCTCCAATGACTTTGTCTTGATCATGTATTGATAGTCATCTGAGATGTTGCTTGTGCACTCTAAAACTCTATTGATGTCATCACTAGAATACTTTACCTTTTTCCCCTTACAACCACATAGTCGACCGGTTTGAAAGTTGCAGCCTTTATCATTCCTTGCGGAACTAAAGCTCTGTAGGATGTGTTAAAATCCCGGTCCCAGTCAGGAATGTAAGGGATATGGGGTTTTGTGAAGATCTAAAATTTGTGGGACTTCAAGATGCGATAGATCCCTGGATATCTATCTATCATTCTATCTGTAGATAGTCTCTTCTCCTCGATGATGGTCCTCAATCCCTCAGCCTTCAGTCTATTCATAGACCAAGCACGCGTACCATGTGAAAGTGGTGCTGGGACCACAACCTGATCTAGAACGGGAGAAGGAGCAGTGGCCTGGGGAGTCCTGATCCTAGACGAATCATTCAACATTTTCGAACGCTATAAAGCTCTCCTGGCCAATAGTAGCTTATCATCCTCTGGCTCAGAAGTGGTAACCTGAGGATCCTGGTGGTTACTCTCACTCTCAGAGGTGGGTAGATGAGTGGCGTACACTCCTTTTCTGTCAGAGCTAACCTCCGGTGATGTAGGAGTTGGTGCTTTGCCTTTCCCTTTTCCCTTACCACTAGTGGTAGGAAGTTTTGTCGCCCTTTCTCGGGATGCAACTGCATCCTCATTTATGGTGATTCCCTTAGCCCTCTTGCGGGGCTACATGTCTGGACCTGTTACTTTTGGTCTAGCCATATCTGCAACACACATAGGAATTAGTTAGGAACAATCCAAGAAAATTGCAGAAAACAAGTTGCAGAAAAACTCACCGAACTGATCGGCGAGTTATCGAGTCACTTCGGCGAGCTAGAGCGGGATTGCCAAATGGACTGGCTCAAAACTTTCCCAGAAAAATGGCATATTGGAGAAGAGAGGGCCTTTTCAGTGAATCGTCGACCTCATTCGACGAGCACAGACTAGCCCGCTGAATGTTACAGTGTATTTTAAGGGTTAGGGGAGCTGAAGAGGAGATCAAATGAGTCTTTCACCGAGTGCACTCGGTGAACTCTGGCTTCTCACCTAAAGTTACAGAACCAAACTAAAAAAAACCACGAAATTAACGGTAATCAAGGGTGATTTTGCTAATTGTCGAGTGGTTCGATGAGTTCGACCCAGCTAGCCAAACTGCCCAACATTCCTATTCTCAACCCCAACTTCCAAAATCAACCCCGCGGCCCCCAAAAACAAAGTCAAACTACATTATTCTCAATTAAGCCCATACCCATTAGACCCATGCCACCAGGGTACTCAGACTTCCCTAGTTTGGTAAAAATTGGCCATTTGACGACTTTAGCCTTTAACAATGACGTCAAATGCTTCATCCTTGGGCAAAGCACGTTAGTTAGCACAATTTGGGTTACTCAGACTTCAACTGACTAGACTCAACAACAATTAAGCACAACCCATAAGATTACGATTACTTTAAAAGCACGAAAATCAGGGAATCAACAAATTAGGCAATTTAGGCATAATATCGATACTAAAATTTGGCAAACTAGCACACATTCATAATTTCAGAGAGGCCCAACACACATCAAAAAAATTTATAACAAAGAATTTGAGTTCAACAACTAATTACGAGTTTGGGGTTCGGAAAACCTACCTTTAATGCCAAATTACGATTTGAAATACTAAAAGGCAAATAATTCCAACTTCGAACACAAAATCAACGAACAAAAAGTAAGAAAATGCAAAAATTTAGGAAATTTAAAGTGCGGGTGTGATTGTATCTAAGTACAATGTGAGTGAATGTGAAAAAGTTTGAAAATTTAAACCCTTGTCCGTTTAAAACCGTTCAATTCGCGCCCTTTCGGGGATGTTATTTTTCCTCGATGACACGCTGAGTGGTTACTTACCTCACTATGTTTTACAGGACCTCCAGTTAACTTGGAGGTCCAAATGACCGATAAAGTTTGGCTTGCCGACCTAATCGACGATTTGCCGACTTGTCTATGGCCCGAGTTTTACGGACTCCAACCTGATAATTTCCTGAGCCCAACGGCGGTCCAAGTCCGGCTCGCCGACCTCTTCATCGAGTTGCTGACTGTACATTTTGCTCGCCAACTTTCACTTTTCAAACACTTTCTACACTTCAACCTGCACAATTGACACACGTTAATCGAAAAACAAAAAGAAAGCAAATAAAAACTTAGGTTGCCTCCCAAGCAGTGCCTTAGTTAACGTCGTGGCATGACGCAAGTCCTTGCTCAAACTTCATTATTGGGGTTTGCCATAGTATCACTAGGCAACCCGCATTGTTGTCTCGAGTTTAAATGAAAAGAAATTTGACCCATTTGGGTCTTCAATTGCTTGAAATTAGGATGTTATCCGTAAGAATCATCATTTTTTAGGGAGGGTGGTCCACTTTGCTACCGTTGCTACAATATATGCTCATTTCCTCTGCCTTAAACAAACAACACAAAACCAAAACTAAAAGTTAGTAGATTCAACTATGACTAAAAAGAACAAAATTCAACTTACCAAAATATTCTCAAATAACACCACTCCCCGGCAGCGGCGCCATTTTGATTTAACGTTACAAGCACATCTCATCCAATTCTAGGTGTTCAACGATCCTAAATCAGTATAAAACCAAACTAAATGAGTTGGGGTTGAATCCCACATAGAGCGGTACGTGTTCAATTGTTAATTGGGAAGTTTTAATATGATCAAATAAGTCATAGAAAAAAACATTATCTAATAAAAGCATCATTAAATTAAAGGGTGACATGAATGTCAAATGGGGGGTTTTCGTTTTGTTTATCAACTACAAACAATACGAAATAACAATAATGAGATGGGTTCTTAGGATGTGATTCGATTATAGGCTAACATAGAGAAATGGGTAATTGCAACTATTAAAAAATAGCTAGATATTAGTGAGTAAGCTAGGCTATAGAGGAGATAGACTTTCTCTCGGACAATTTACCCCGAATCAAGTTGATTTCTCTCCAACATCAACCAGCACGAAAAATAAGAACAACCCACACCTTAGTCCATTCACTCTCTCAAGCTGAATGTGTGGGATTGGGTTTAGGATTCACTCTCTCGAGCTGAACCCAGGTCAACCCAATACCCACAAACCATCAATCAAAAATCATAGTTCTAAAGCCTCTATCTCGAGCAAGTTAAGAACACAAAGCTAGAACTGCATTTGCAATTACAATTTTTAAATTAAACCACAATTAATGATTAAACTCACTTCTGAATAGCATTTAAACTAACAATTAGTAATAACCATTAACTAAATCAGTCCATAATCACACCCCAAGAGTTGGGGTTTTAGCTAGACAACATAAAAAGGTAAAAATCCATTACCAAATTGATTATCCATCAATATGGTAAGAGTAGATTTTTCTTTACAATGCTCTAATTCAAAGAATCCCAAAAACCCACTTCAAATTTCTCAAAATTGAAAAACTTCAATTCTTCAAAACTTTGGAAAAACTAGAGTAACTTGTCTCAGAGTTCAAAACTCAAAAAAAGATTAAAAATATATGAGCTAAGATCCTAAACTAAATGTTCAAAACTGTATTTATAATCACAAAAAATGTTCTGCGAAGAGTACTCGGCGAAGTAAGTCGGGCTCGTGGAACCACTCGGCGAGCCGCCCTTTTGTAACATACATCGCCTTTCTGCCTTGGCATTCAACATCCTCTAGGTCTGTAACTTTGGGTGATCTAGTACTGTATCGCGGAATTACTTAGCGATCCGCCGACTTCTCATTTCTATCGCCGACTTGATTTCTTCCGTCAAGGCTTGGCACACTGGAACTTTAGGTGGTCAAATAGCCATTCGGCGATTCACCAAGTGAACTTGGCACTCACCAAGCATCCTTTCTTTATCCTTTTAGCCTGTTTTGTTCCTTTTTTCTTGTTAGTATCCTTACTTTGTTCCTCAATCCATAAACCTGAAAATCAGTGGTTTTACACCAGTTATTCGCACAAATTAGAAATTTAAGGACATTAATTCTATATATACAAAGCCCTAAATGAGTCCAAGTCTTTGACTTCTCAATAACGTGAACCATGGGATTTAGTCAACATCTTTTGAATAAGGTCATCCACTCGGGGAATATAAATTCTTCCTTTAAAACTGAGCAAGCCACATGCATCAAGAGTCTCATCCAAAATCTCATCCTCAAACTGTTTGACCATTATCTCTTCAATGAATGTAGGCCTAACCTCTATGCTGACTAACACCCCACATTTCTCTAAGCTGCCCAACTACATGAACTTAGACTCCAAGGTTTGAATGTCTTTGGCCAGAGGCTACTTGGACACACATAAGTAGCTAGACTACCCATACTTACCGCCTTCCGGCTTATTGCGTCTGTCATCACGTTAGCCTTACTCGTATGATACTGGATGGTCACATCATAATCCTTGAGAAACTCCATCCACCTTCTTTGTCTCAGATTTAGGTCCTTCGGAGTGAATAGATGATGTAGGCTATGATGGTTAGTAAATACCTCACACTTGAAACCATAAAGGTAATGCCGCCAGATCTTGAGGGCAAACACTACCGCTGCCAACTCCAAATCATGTGTCTAGTATTTTCTCTCATGAAACATCAACTACCGTGATGCATAAGCGATGGCATTCTTATCCTGCATCAACACAACACCCAAATCTGAATGTGAAGCATCACAATAAACAATGAAATATTTACCTTCCATTGGCAGTGCTAGAATAGGGGATGTGGTCAGAAGAGCCTTGCGCTTTTGAAAGCTCTCTTCACATTTTAAGTCCATTCAAAAGGAACCTCATTCTTGGTCAGCCTTGTCAGATATGTGAGAATAGAAGAAAAAATCTTCACAAACCGATGATAGTAGTTGGCGAGCCCCACAAAATAACTAATTTTAGTCACAGAACTAGGCCGGACACAATTCCTGACTACTCTGATATTTTGGGGATCTACTATTAGCCATTCCATTGAAACCACATGCCGCAAAAAGGCAATTGAAGTCAACGAAAACTCATACTTGGAAAATTTGGCATACAACTTTTGTCTTCCAAGGACACCCAAAACGATATGAATATAGTCGACTTGCTCTTCGTCACTCTTCAAATAAACCAAAATGTCATCAATGAAGACGATAACAAAAGAATCCAAAAATGGTTTGAACACGCCATTCATCAAACTCATGAAAGTTGCAGGCGCATTTGTCAACCCAAAAGACATTACTAAAAACTCATAATGCCCATAGCAGGACCAAAATGTTGTTTTTAGTACATCCTCAGGCCTAATCTATAACTGAAGGTAAGCAGACCTTAGATCAATTTTGGAGAAAACCGACGTACCTTGAAACTGGTTAAAGAGGTCATCAATCTGAGGCAACGGATACTTATTTCGAATGGTAACCCTAATTAATTGTCAATATTCTATGCACATCCTCATACTGCCATCCATTTTTTCTTAACAAACAAGACAGAAGCACCCCAAGAGGATGCACTAGGACGGATGAAACCTTTATCAAGAAGCTCTTGGATTTGAGCTTTAAGCTCTCTCAATTCTGCCGAGTCATGTGATAAGGAGGGATGGATATCGGGTGAGTGCCCGGTTCCAAGTCAATGTAGAAATCTATATTTTTATCCGGAGGAATACCAGGAAAATTGGTAGGAAATACTTTTCTAAGTTTACACACTACATGAATAGACTCACTAGAGGGAGACTTGGCCTCAACATCCCGAATATGAGTCAAATATGCCAAACATCCCTGCCCAACCAGTTTCCTAGCCCGAATGAAAGATATGACCTTAGCTGGCTTAGGCTTGTACAACCCTTCCCACTATAACTTTTCCCTACCCGGGATCTCTAGAGTCACAGACTTAGTATTACAATTAAGCATATCATAATAGGGGGACAACTAAGTCATGCCTAAGATTATATCAAAGTTAGTCATATCCAAAATAACCAAATCAGCCTAAGTCTAAAAACCCATAAACAATATAGGACAAGCACGATATACAAGGGTGACTATGAAAGACTCTCCAACAAGGATAGAAACATGAATGGGGGCATTAAGTACATCACAAACTGCATCAAATCTCAAGGCAAACTGAACTGACACATAGGAATAAGTAGAACCCCGATCAAACAAAATAGTAGCCATCTTGTCATAGACAAGAATATATAGTACATGTGATCACTGCGTCAGAAGACTCTGCCTCGCTCTTGCCCAAAAAGGCATAACACTAAGCTCTGTCATCCTGACGAACAACCTCCTTGCATGGCTGCTCTGCTCATCTACCTGCATTAACATTTCCCTAGCCTCCACGGCCTCACTGATTCCCTCCTCGACCACCTTTTGGACGTCTTCTGCCATTATTACCATTACTCGTGGGTACCACTTCTCAAGTCTGTAGCTGCGCGGGGTCAAACATGGGTCAAAAGATAGCTTGCTGTCTACCCAAGGTGCGGCTCCCTAGCTATCCTAAATAAAATTATACTGTGGAGTTCCCGACTAACTACTTGTAAAAGCGGGCAAGGATGACTGAATTGGTCGGGCTGCAAGTGTCGGCCTACCTGAACCTCTGGAGTGGGAACCATGGAAGTTACCTATTCTCTTGGGCTTCTTAGCCAAGGCGTTGGCTTGCCCATCATGTCGAACTCCTTCTACTTTCTTCAAAAAATATGTCACCTCATTATAAGTTTTAGCTATAGATGTCATGTGAACAGACAATACCAGTAGTTCGGGGTTCAATCCCATGACAAATAGATGAATCCACTCCTCCTCAGTAGTCACCAATTGTGTATCATATTAAACTAAGCATGGAACTTAGCCTTATAAGCAGCTACAAGCATACCACCCTGCTCCAAAGCCATGAACTCGTCCTTTTTGAAATCCCTGAAAGTCCGGGGCACATAACTTTCCAGAAACAACGCATGGAACAACATCCAAGTAAGTGGGGGCAAGATTGGCGTTCTGTATTCCACATAGGCTTTCCACCACTGCTTAGCCTCACCCTGAAGCTGGAAGGTCACGAACTCTACTCCATGTTGATAAAACATACCCAACTTATGAAGTCTCTCAGAACAATTCAAAATGAACTCATAGGCGTCCTCACTCTCATAACCATGGATCACAGGTGGCTTCAACTTCATAAACTTAGTCAACATCTCATGCTCATTGTCTGTCATCGTAGGACCTAATATGGGATGGACAAAGGCATCAGTGCCTACATCTCTATCCACCTTGGGAATCGCAATAGTAAATGACGAATTGGCTGGAGGTTGAGCCGCTTGAACTGTGGAAAGGACTCCAGGCCCGACCAATCTTTTCAGAAACGTCATGATTTGTTGAGCTAACACTGGGTATAAGGGAGAAATACATGTACTTTGAGCTTGTACTTTCCCCTCAGGTCCAACTTCCTCCTAGTCTTCGACCTCCATATTCTCTTCTACCTCTTCGTGATGCACACAAGGGGCCTCTTCTCTGGGAGCATTTTAAAATGGGGATCCACTCCTAGTGGTTACTACCTTTTCTCGACCTCAACCCCTGGCTCTTTCTATACCTGTTCCTCGACCGCATCCTCTTACTGTAAACCCCTCAGCTGGTTCACTGACGGAAGCTACAGGCTTGACACTGTTGAAATATGTGTTAACAATATGTGGACAGAAAAGGGAAGAATATTAGATACGAATTTGGATCTCCAAATACCAATTGGAATCAAGTCATAACACGGAAGGAGTAGAGACAAAGATATTTCCTAAATTCATGTAGTCTCTCGAAGAAAAGTACAAACGTCTCCGTACCGTTCCGCAAGACTCTACTAGAATCATTTTTGTACAACGAGATCAACGAACCTAGGGCTCTGGTACTAACTTTTTCATAACACAAACCATCGTGATTGACACCCCACTAACCCTCTGGTTGGATAACCATTACTATAACCAGACTAAATAACTTAACAAAAAACTAGTCCTTTAAAGATACGGAAGCAGGTTTAAATGTCTAAATAAATATGGAGTTCCCATGAACTCTAAAAGTTTAACAAAAACATGTACCAAAACTAATACAGAAAACAACTCCTAGAACTCGAAAGTGATTGTACCAAAACTCTAAATTCAACAAGTCTAAGAAAAAGGGGTACCACCCCAACCAAACATAAGAAATATCTTAAACACTAGTCTGAGTCCGAAGAGAATGGACTAAACAAAAGAGGAATCATGACAGCCTGAAAGAACTGGTTCACCCTTAAATCTGGTCTCGATCACTACTCTCCTAGCTGAGGTCTATCAGTAGTCGCTTGAAGATGCCATGTACTCAACAAAGAACGAGCAAGTGCAGTATCAGTACACAAACCATAGAGTACTGGTAGGATCACGCGCCTATTTCGGTATGGGAAACACAGGCAAGCAATCACAACGTAGAAAACCTGCATAATAAAATACATAAATCATTTATCATTTCAAGAGCAACATGCAGTTTCCAATATCAACGACAATAAACATGAATGCAATAATCACATTGGTCCTCTCATGGAACCCATATCCAAATTGTTAGTATGTCAGAATATGACATCCGATCCAATATATGTGTCGGAACGTGACACCCGATCTAGTATATATGTCAAAACGTAACACCCGATCCAATATATGTGTCGGAACATGACACCGGATCCCATCAGCACAACCACAATCACAATTACACCCATAATGAACATTACTCCTAATCATATAATTAAGTATTTGGTTGATGGCACGAAATCATTCACACACACTCATTTTCATTGGATTGATTGGCATTTTCCTATTCACATACATGCATGCATACAATGAAGCAATTAATCGACATATATCACAAAAAACATGAAATCAAACAATCACCTACGTCAAAACCAAGCTTGAATCCCCCTAAGACACTTTAGCTTTCCCCTTCCGGACTCTTTCCACTTATTCTTGGTCTAAAAACAATGAATTAATGCAAGGATCAATAAACAAGGACTAATTTACCCGAATAATAATTAATCTATCTATCCATGGCCATACCCGAGATTCTAGTGTTCAATTAGGGCTTTTCCCACCATCAATTCATGGACAAAACACTCCCCCAATGATAATAACCCAGGATTCTAATCCCTTTAGGGTGTTGTGAATCTCTTCCCAACATCCATGTTCAAATATAGAGGCTTCATAGATAGTTAGATTTGAGTAGTCTCTAATTACTTTCCCTTTTGTTGAGATGTTTTGAGAATGTTTTGCAGAGTATTATCATTATTGAACTTAAGTTTTTTTAGACAGTTGAATTAAGTATTTGTTTGAGTTTAAATATATAAATTATATTTCCAATATTGTTTTGTTTGAGTAAATCTTCTGCTAAGTAGTTAGCCAAGCCAAGGGTTTGCTTGGGATCATAAATAATTTTAGAGTGTCGGTCACTTCCAGTGTGTAGGCTTGGGGTGTGACAGTAACATGTTGGATTCATGTCCAATCACACCAAAATAATAAAACATTGGGTACGTTAAAAGTTTTGATGCACCATGATAATAAGATGTTAGATTTTAAGTCCAATCAATTTCTGGCATAACATGCCTTAACATGGAGAAGGCATTGGGTTTATGTCCTAATGCACCATATTGACGATGTAATGAAGACTAAGGTAAAATAATGTGTTTTGATGAAAATAGTCGTTTTATTGAAATTGCTCCTTTCTCTTAAAGCGAATGTGATAGTAGTGCATATTATGTCTGGAAAAAAAAGACAAGTGATTGAATAATTCACATGAACATGGAATGAGGTAATAAAGTTATCATAATTTGATATGTTGAACTTATTTTGTTTCATTCATTAAGAATGAGAACTTTTGATAAATGCTAAAACTACAAACTCATTCTCTTAAGTGAATGAGGTATATGCCCACCATGTTAGGAGTGGGAAAGGTTGTGACCCTTGGTCGTGGATGTGGTATCATTTAGAGTATCCCTGGGAAGACATGTGTTAGAGAAAAGTTTCACAGTTTATCCTCTAACTTGTATTGGACAACAATTAGTAAAATTGAGACACATTCTATAGTAAATCAAAAGTTTACTAATTCCAATACTCATGTCGTCTGGGACATCCTAAGTATATAGTAATGAGACGAATTATAGAAAAGTTACTTAGACATTCATTGAAGAACTAAAGATTATTTTAAATTATAAATTTTCTTGTATTGTTTATTAGCAAGGCAAGTTAATTGTGAGATCATCACAAAAGAAAGTTGAGATTAAATCTCTTCCATTCTAGGAACGTATACGTGAGGATATTTGTGCACCTGTTCATCCACCTAGTGGGTTGTTTAGATACTTAATGATCCTAATAAATGTTTCTTCTAGATGGTCTCACGTGTGCCTATTGTTATCTTACAACTTGATGTTTTCAAAAATGTTGGCACAAATAACACGATTACAGACACAATTTTATGATAATCAGATGAGTCCATTCAGTGAGGTAATCACCACTCACCTCTAGAAGGGGTAGAGTAATTGAGAAAAAATAAATCTGAAAAAATTACTATCAGAGTAAAATCTAAAATTTTCACATATAATAGTAAACAATAAATTTACTAAATCAAAACACACATATCATGATAAACTTGGAGTTTACTAGTACAAATAATTCTATCAGTTGACATGAAAGAATTTGGTCATCCAAAAGTTGTGAATATTAAATATTCAACATATATCAAGGAACTAGAATATTCTTCAAGAATTTTGTTTGTTGCTTGTTCCCATGATAAGTTAATTAGATCAACTAATGTTGGGACTTAATCCTATATTCTGAAAGTATAAAAGATGAATATTGGCTCATTCACCAATCATGTGATATGATAAAAAGATGCATCTATAAGATAATCATATGTGCGTTTGTTGTCAACCTGCAGTTTGACATTCACAAAATTATTTGTGCAGTATATTTAGGTTAAGAACACAACTTTTTAAATATATAATCAAGACAATTTATCTTGATAATATTGATGAATATTCAAGATAATACGACAATAAATGCCTAAGATAAATAGTTCATCATTGCTTATGAGAACAAATCAAATTCATGATCAGAAATATAATGTGTTGCATACTAAATTAATTGTATTCATTAGATCAGTAAATTATGATATTTTTTTCTCTTAATTGAGTTATCGTTAGGAATCAAATACTTTTCATCTATTAATTTTGATGTGTGGTATAGTTAATTAATATATTATGACACACAAATATGAATTTTCCAAAATAGACTGAGATGTATGTTAGTTTATCTAACATAAGGGGGAGATAAGAAGCAACACAAGAGTTGTCGATGCTCCTATTGAATGTACTTAAAGGATAGAGTCTACGATATGCATGAATCATGATAGACTAATCTATTCTAAATAAAATAATGCTTGAAAAAGGGGGAGGATCAAAGAATAAAAATGAACATAATAAAGAGGCAATGTGTTTTGAAGAGCTTACGGCATAACACTTCATGAAACCTCATAAGAGGGGTACATACCTGAAAATAATGAAGTGATGATATCTGAATAAGTTATGTCGTATTGTGAATCGATACAAAATGATAGCTCATTGATGATATCTTTGATACAATATTGTAAAAGATTATGAGGATCTGAATTCTACAGTCTATTAAAGCATGTTAATGTAGAAGTAATTATCAAGTGAAAAGTGTAATGATGCATCTTGGTAAGCCTACAACTTATTTGACTTGCGTTCATGACACTAAAAGATATAATACATTTACTATTGAATGTTTTCACTTGACAAGATTGATATGAAAATATCTGGTGAATTCAATATGTATGAATCATATATAAGTTTTCGGAAATTTTGTTTATAATTCTCACATGGATTAAATCAAACAAGAATATTTTGTATTTTCAAGCAAGTTGATAACTTAAAGTGGAACTCTTTAGATATTTGTTCTAGTTAGTTTATTAGTTCATTAGTTGGGGATTTATCCCTTCTTGTTTAGACTTGGATCATTTGTTTAGATGTTTTTGTACATTGACTTTCAGGTTCTAGGTATTAAATTTCTGCATTTGTTATTTAATTAACTTGCTTCCGTAGCTTAATTGCCTTAGTGTTGTTTTAGTTGCTTAGTTTGGGTGTAGTAGTGGTTCTCCCACTGGATAGTTAGTGTGGGTGCCAATCACGACGGTCTAGGTCGTGACACTTAGCTTGACCATCTCGCCTCACCCCTCCACTTTCTTAACATAGTATGTTACCTCATTAAAGCTCTTCCCTAAGAAGTCATATGGATAGATAATACTTGCAACTCAGAATTTAGTTCTCTAATAAATAACCGGATCCTCTCCTCCTCAGTAGTCACCAATTGAGTACCATATCTAGACAAAGCATGGAACTTGGCCTCATAAGAAGCCACAGACATACCACCTTGTCCCAAAGCCATAAATTTATCTTTCTTACGATCTCTCAAAGTCCTAGGCACATACTTTCTAGAAACTGAGCATTAAGGTCCATGTAAGTGGAGGTAGAGTAGAAGATCTGCATTCCACATAAGCTCTCCACCACTGCTTAGCCTTACCTTGAAGTTGAAAGGACAAAAACTCAACTCATAAGCATCCTCATTCTCACAACCAAGAAACACAAGAGGCTTTAGCTTCAAAAACTTAGTCAATATTTCATGCTCATTACCAGTCATAACAGAACCCAACGAAGGACGGAAGAAAGCATCATTACCTCCAGTCCCACCCACCTTGGGGGTACTGTTAGCAACAGGAGCATTAGTGGGAGCTTGAGTTACTTGAGTAGAAGGAAGCACTCCAGGACCAACCAACCCTTTCAAGAATGACATGATCTGTCGAGCTAACACTAGGCCTATGGGGGGAACATCGGTAGTCTAAGCCTGCACCTCTTCTTCTTGTCCCACATCCTCATCATTCTCAATATCAACATTCTCCTCTTTAATCTCTTCATGATGTGTAGGAGGGTTCTCATTCACAGGAGCATTCTAAACAGGAGCTCCATTTCCAATAGGCGCTACTCTTCCACAGCCTTTACCCCTAACTTTTCCTCTACCCCTGCCTCGACCGTGACCTCTCACTGCAAATTCCTCAGGTGGAGCATTAACGGGAGCTAGGGGCCTAACGTCGTTGTATCAAGTATTAACCATCTGCGGACAGAAGAGTCAAGGAGGTTAGATACAAATTTGAATTGACAGATACCAATTGGAATAAAGTTATAGCACGAAAGGAGAAAAGAGAAAATAGAGAGATTTTCCTAAAGTCCTATAGCCTCTCGAAGAAAAGTAAAGGCGTCCTCGTACCGTTCTATGACTCTACTAGACTCAATTTGGTACATCAAGATCAACGAACCTAGGCTCTGATACCAACCTTGTCACTACCCAGACTATCGCGATTGGCACCCACACAACCCTCCGGTGGGATAACCACTACTACAACCCAAACCAAATAACTAAACCAAAAAGTAAGGCATTTAAGTACACGAAACAAGTTAAATACTAAGGAAAGAAATAGGGAGTTCCCATAAAATCCAACAAAAGTCTAACAACGAACTAAACAATGCGGAAGAAATAACCTAGAACCTGAAAGTCAATGTACCAAAACATTTAACAATGAACTTAGACTAAACAAGAAGGGATACAACCCCAACTAATGTGCTAATAACTAATACAACTATCTAAGTCCGAAATGTGGACTTAGGTGAAATGAGAACTCATGGCATCCCGGAAGAATTGACTCACCTTTGAATTTGAATGACGATTACTAATCTTCTAAACGAGATCTATCAATAGATGCCGAAAAATGCCCTGTACTCAACAAAAATAAGAGCAAGTGCAGTATCAGTACACAACCACAATGTACTTGTAGGATCACATGGCTATTCCACTAAGTATAACATAAGCCAGTCAATACAACATTATAAACATGCAAAATACCGAACATATTCAATATCGATTATCATATGCTCAACAATATACACAATTATGACAAGTCATTGGTCCTCTCATGGAACCCAAACTCAAATAGTTAGCATACCGAAACGTGGTACCCGATCCAATGTTTATGCCAAAATGTGGAAAACGATCCCATAATTATGCTGGATCGTGGCAACCGATACCAAATAGTTATGCCGGAATGTGGCAACCGATCCCATTCAACACACAACAATCACCATCACAAGTATCTTCTCAAGTTCATACAAATAAGTCATGATTCATGGCAATCATCATTCTTCCATCTCACTTACAACAAGTGTGCTCAATAATGCAACATTCGGATACATGCAAGTATCATAATGAGGTAAGAACAAACGTACATCACACAATCATAGAATAATAACCATCACTTACCTCGAAACAATATTGAAACCCTAAGAAACTTGATCCTTCCCTTTCCGGATTCATTCCCCTTGTTCTTGGTCTACAAACAATCAATACAATACGGGAATCAATAAACAGTCACTAATTACCTGAATTGCTAACAATTCTATGAACCCTAGATCGTACCCATGATCCCAAGCATTCAAATTAGGGTTTTTTTCACCATAAATTCTAGACAAAAACCTCCCCCATCGATAATGATCCATTAGGTTACGTTCTACGAATCAAAAAATGGATTCGGGGACTTAAAACCTTACCTTTAGCCTCAAGAATGGTGAAAAATTTTAAAGAACTCATCTGCGATCGTCTCCTAGCTCTGAAAGTCGAAAAGTGTAGAATAAAATGTTTTTGGGGTTTATTTACGACCTTAAGTTGTGTTGAACCCGCAACAACGGCCCTCACCCCGCTGCAGTGCCCCCGCACTAGCGGAAAAATTCTCGCCCCAGCGGCATGCACAGAACCAATGAGTTATTTTAATAATTCCAATACCCCCATTTCACAACACACCTCTAACCAACGACGTTCAAAAAATACCCTTCACGCTAAGATCGATCCCAGGAGTTCTACTCGCCCGAATTCAATTCTGTAAAGTCGTACGGATTACTTAACAAGTTATATAGCTACTCATGTGATCAAAATCATAATTAACTCATCCGATTGTTACCAAATTTCCCTACATCTTAAAGACTCCAATTTCGTCTAAATCTGGACTAGGCTGGAAAAAATTCAAATACTACGAAAATGTTTTTCGGTCCCAAATTTCCCCCATTGGCATTTCTATAACAACGGGAACAGGTCGTTACAGAAAGATTGTAAAAAAGATATATATAAGAAAATAAATAGAATTTTTAGCCAAAGATTTTAGTAGAGATAAAAAACTCAAGAGACTCGAGATATTATTGTGTAAATTTTAGTGTTATTTAAAACTTGTAGTGAAGGATATCTAATTGAAAATTCAAAGGGAACAAAAAAATATCTAGATCCTTTTGAAGAAGTAAAAGTAAAAAAAAAAAAGAAAAGAGAAGAGAAAATTATGTCCTACAAAGTCATAAGTTACTATCTTTAACCAAACAAAATTTTAAACTTACAACAATTAAAACTTTATATAAAATACAAAATAAAGAGATGAGATAAATAAAATAAATAAATAAATAATACAATATCATTCTTACGATTTAATCATTAAAACATTTAAACAAAATATGAAATAAATGTACAATCTTCCGAGCCCATGTCTATATCCACTTCCACAAGCCTAAATCACCATTAAATAGCATATTTTAACTTAAAATGTTCATGTAGTCATTTCAACAAAGTTTTACAATATTTATATTTATAGGACTACAATATATAATACCAAATAATATCAGGAATATGACTATTAATTATTTTAGATGTTATAGTAATAAAAAGTCACGAGATTAATGAAAATAAAGACCATTAAATTTTACATTAAAGGAAATTAAAAAAAAATGACTTGTTAGACATTTCACACTGGGCTTTTGATATAAAATTTGCATTACACAAATTTCTTGTCAAGCTCTTAAAATAGAATTCAAGTAATAAAAAGTACAACTTACATGTAAATAAAATTCTATCTGTTTATCAAATGTCATGGAAAAAATGAACTTTTTCCATTCAACAAAAAAAAACATTTCAATAAAATAATCAAACATCATATAAGTAATAAATCTGAAAGCAATATATAAGATAAAAAAAAATACTATTTTATAAAGTTATAAGAAAAATTGAGATTCTTGACCAAAAAGATGAGATGACTTCACCTACTTAAT
This sequence comes from Solanum tarijense, assembly GCA_029582385.1. Taxonomy (NCBI): domain Eukaryota; kingdom Viridiplantae; phylum Streptophyta; class Magnoliopsida; order Solanales; family Solanaceae; genus Solanum; species Solanum tarijense. The sequence goes on from JAJONW010001978.1 coordinate 148,855, forward strand.
TTGTAGCTCTACTATATATATAAGTATGATAATTTCTTTTATAACAAAATTTTCTAAATTTTTTCCATTCAACAAAAAAAAAAAGGACCTACAATAAAATAGTCAAATCTCATATAAGTGAAAAATTTGAAAGCAATATGTAAGATATAAAATACCATTTTATAAAGTCGTAAAAAAAATAATTGAGATTCTTGACCAAAAAATATGATGAATTCACCTAGTTAATCCCTAGCTCTACTATACATATAAATTTGATCATTTCTTTTGTAACAAAATGTTCTAATGTCTCTAAATATATCAAAAGTACTGTTGTTCCAAATTATTTATGTTTGTGTTCCAAATGGAAACATTGAAGTTAACTGGTTAAAATTATAGAAAAGGTAATTATTCAAGAAAATAATATTATAGTAATTTTAACAACTGAGTTTTCCATAAGAAATTTTTATCAATTTTACAATTTATTGCATTTTGGATAGGAAAATGATCATATGTCCTGATGGAGATGGAAATGTGGATGGACATAATCATATTTCTGTATGCTTAGCCATTGTTGAGACAAGCCCTTTACAGTCTTGTTGGGAGGTGAATGCCACATTTAGCTTCTTGGTTTTTGATCAAATTCATGGAAAGTATCTTGTAATGAGAGGTATAGTGTTCCTTTTTCTCAAAGTTTTCTTCCTCCAAAATATGAATTCTTAAAAGGACTTGATAATATATATAATACTTTATTTCAAGAATAGAGCAACGTTTTCACAATATCAAGACTGAATGGGGTTTCTCAAAATGTATTTCTCATGAAACATTCAGAGAGCCCTCAAACGGTTATCTTGGTAACGACAGATGTGTCTTTGGGGTCTATGTATATGTCATCAAGAACCATGGAGTAGGTGAATATTTGTCCCCTCCTTTGAATGGGATGAAGTCTTATAAGCACGAATGGAATATTTCTGAATTCACAAAACTGAAGACAATAGTGTATTCTCAAGAGTTTACTATTAGGGGTTACAAATGGTATATTATTCATAACCTTTTTATTCGTTATATACATTTATAGTTTCTTTAGCAAATAATACTCTTGAGTTGTGTATGTAAACTTGTCGTCTTTGTACGTAAGGAACTTCGTCTATATCCTACAAGTGACACTAATCAAAATGGCCAAGAACATTTCAATCTTTCTTGAATTAGTTCATGGTAATGGATTTTACAAAATTTAGCATATCTATCAAAGACGAGTTTGGTGATGTCCACCTCAAGTTAACTAGTATGTTCTCTTGTTCCTTAATTTTTCGAATAAATTCAGGTTCCTACGTTTGAAATTAATACAAGTAACCAAAAATGTAATTCTTTTTTTTTCAGCATAAATTTTAGAAGAAGTTTTATGATCCTTATGATCCTTTCTGACACGCATCAATACTATTAGTTTCTTTTTCGAATTTCCTATGAGTAATTTGATGCATTTTTCTCATACAACTTCTGCAGGATATTGGTTTGCAGCTCCTAATTTTTGTTGGGGATGGGCGGAATTTATGCCACTATGTGAACTGAAGGATATAAAGAAAAACTTCATTGTCGGAGACTGCTGCATTCTAGAAACAGATGTTTCAGTGCTTCATGTTGTCAATGGTTTATCATAATCCTTGATTTATGATGATACAACAATAGATAGATATTTTAAATTCTCCCAAAATAATTTCTAGTGAAACATCTTTATGGTGGATGCTTTGTTGCTTGCATTTTGTTATATAAATGATAGTGTCCATTTGTCATGCCAAGTTAGTGTAACTTGTTAAAGCTAAATCAATAATCAACTATAGGGTGTTTTCTATGAGGTTCAGTCAAGAATGGATGGAACTTATGAGATGTATGTGATTTGCTATTCTAATAAATAACACATGTGTATTCAATCATAAAAATCTCACTTTTGAAGCAAGGTAATGATTTCATTGATGTTGTAGACATCCTTACACATGGAAATTTCCCTCCTATGGACAATGTTGTTTCTTCTCTTCCATGATTGTCACATATTAATGGTTGGTTCAACCTACATGATACAGTGGCTTCAATTTAGTAGCACAATTTTCATTCCACTATTGTGTTATATCCTAATTTAACTGCATGAAAAGGTCATGTATCCTAGCTAATCCTACAAATATATTCCAAATGCCTCAAGTAGACAGATATTCAAGGTTAATGGGCAAAGAATCAAGAAATACATGAGTATATTTGAGGAGGTTCTCTTAATTGATATAATATATCTTGAAGAACCTACGCTATAGAGAACTATCATTATGTCACGACATTAAATCAAGTGCTTTGAGGAGACAACCCAAGTGTCTTTCATATTTCCCATCTTGTGGGTGTTTGTTTGTTCATAAAGGAGTGAGGTTGTACTTTAGGAAACTTGCTATGGATGATAGAGCATCCACCTGTGATGAAAGAAGGGCATCCACCGATTTTCTATTGTGTGTCACCCATTAACCGTCCTCTCCAAATAGTATTCAAGAAGGAAAATCAAGGGACCGACATTTAAATTCCAACCTGAATAGATTCATCAGGACACGACATTCATTTATGGAGAATTTTGCATTAGATCGGTGTAAGGCCTATCCTTGGCTGTACAATGCCAATTAAATTTCTGGTTATACATCGATCACAAAAGGTTTTTCACAATATTTCCCATCAACCAATGCTAAATCTGTGAACCGTTGATCTCTCATTGTGCAATGCCTTTCTACCGTCGGGCATCAATAATCGCTTGTAGCCTGCTCATCTATTTTTCCATTTCAGGCAATTAACCGGTTCTCGCCGATCCTTATTTATGTCCTGTCAATAGTGGCGGAGCCACCTTATTATTAAGGGGTTCATCCGTATCCCCTTCGGCGGAAAATTAATTTAATTTTTGCATGATTAAAATAAATTTTTAGGTATATACAATAGATGTCGAACCCCCTTCGGCTACTTTGTGTGTATATTTTTTTCAGATTTTGAACCACCTTATTTAAAATTTTGGCTTCGCCACTGCCTGTTGATGTCACACTCCCCCAGGTATAGGCTTAGTGTATGATATTAAAAGCCTATGTATGGGGAGGAAAATAATGCATGGATCTAATGCTATTTTGAAGTTGTTAGAAAATTAAGATTTGTCTAGAAACTCCTAGATTTGAGATATTTTATATTAGATATGTTAGAAAGGTAAGATTTGTCTAGAAACTCCTAGGTTGGAGATATTTAGTAATAGATATGTTGGAAAATTAAGTTTTGTCTAGAAACTCCTAGATAGTAGTTATTTTGTAGTAAGATATGTAGTCTTGATTTAAAATGAGTGGTGGTTAGTGAGAAACATATGTACATAGTTTGGTGTGAGATATTTTTCTTATTATGTGGTTGTAATTCTCACACTTCATCTATAAATAGACCATATTTAATAAAACATCTAGAGAAAAAAAAATTGAACTCAAGAATACTTAAGCTTTCTTCTTCACTTTCTGATTTTTTGTAGCAATATACAAATGTGATTTCCTACTTTTTACACCTTGTAGACCTAAAGTTCTTCTTCTTTTTTGTTGTAACATGGTATCAGAGCCTATTTCCTAAGGAATCTGAATAAAATTTTGTTTGTTTCTCTCATCTAGTTTCTGTTCTTTCTTGAATTTGCTTGCTGAAAAAATTCCTGGCACCTGAAAATCAACCAACGACAGGTCCTCTGACTTTTACCGGAGAGAATTATCACATATGAGCCATCAAAATGAAGGCTTGTGTAAAGGCTCTCAACTTATGGGAAGTTGTTGAACTTCGAGAGCTATGGATAAAAATAAATATATTAGTAGAAAAATAAGAAAAATACGAAGAAAATTAAACAAATTATATCCAGAATATAAACAACTCAATATCACAAAAAGTAATAACGATAAATTAGATCAATTTATAGATAATATATCTAAAATAGAATATAAATATATTCAATACTTAAAGATACAATGAATAACGAGAATAACGAATATAGACAAAAACTTACTGAAATAATTATAGCAAAAAGACAAGAAATGAGACATAGGCAAAATAGACTTAACAGTAATATATTTGCAGGAATTTGTAAAAAATCTATAGTAGCATAGAGAAAAGCTATTTTATATCTACAAATAAAAATAGAAAACTTAGAATATAAGCTACAACACAATTTATAAATGAATAAAGAAGAATACGCAATAGATGGAAAAATATATGAAAACTATGACTCACTAAAATTAAAGATAATATTTTCTAATCTAGGAAGAAGATATAAGAAAATAGGTGACAATCTAAGTTTAATGTTAGAAAAAGAAACAGTAAAATTAGAAGATAGTTTAACTGCTATAATAAGAATAACAAAAGAAAATGAAGAAATAGATATAAAAACGGAAATTGAAAAAATAAAATAACAAGCAAAAAAGGAAGTACGACAATTAGAAGAAGAAAAAAATAATAAAATAATAGAATTGGAAAAAGAGCTAACAATATTGAAAGAAATGTATGAAATTAAACAAAAAGAAAAAGAACAAAAAACAAAATTAGCAAATGAGATAAATAAATTTAAAGAAAAATTACAATTAGAAGAACTAGAAGAAAAAGAAGAAAACCAAGATAATATACCTGAAATAGGAATTGATGAAATAAATAATGATGATCTAGAAAAACAACATTCAGAAACAAGCGAAACATATACAGAACTTTTAGCAAACATAGATACAAAGAATTTAGAAGTAAATACAAGAGACGTAGACATGGATGAAAAACCAAATACATCAGGAGTAAAAAATCCAAAAGATCCAAGATACTATATTACAAACTATGGACAATATGATAGAGAAAAAACTATGTGGGATAAAAGATTGAATAAAAAATGGACACCTAAACCAATAACTGAACAACATAATTTTTTAGATTTAGACTATATAGTATATATAAATAAAACAATCCAAATATGGATGGGATATATATCAAATAATTAATAGATAACAAAATAGGAATGACAGAAACACCAGGATATATAGAAAGAACACTTATAGGAATAGTAAAATTATGGCTACAAAATTTATTAGATGAAAGTTTAAAAACTTTAAGAAGTAATAAAAAATTTGATGGTGAAATAGCTACTACAACTAGGGAAATATTATATAAATACGAAGTATCTAATAAGAAACGAATTTAGTAGTATGACAACAGAAGTAGAAGAACAAAATAAAGAAAAAATCATAAATCGGAATCTAATGACAAAATCAGCAATATCTAACATGTGTTATATAGATGAATATACATGTACATTTAGATAATACTATTATAAAGGAACATATAGCATAGAAGAAAGTAAAGAAATAAGAAAATTATATTTTACAAAATTACCAGAACCTTTTAATTCAAAAGTAATAAAAACTTGGAATGAAGTAGGATTAACAGATACCTTAGGAACAAGAATGAAATTCTTACAACGATGGTTTATAGAACTATGTGAAAAACATAAAGAAGAAATAAAAATGGAAAAAATATTGGTAAAAAAGTTAGCATGTTGCAAAAATAAAACAACACCCTAATTCGGTTGTACAGACAGATAATATAAAAAGAAATATAATAAAAAATACAGATCAAAATATAAATATAAAAAAACAAGAAGAAGATACTATGTAAAAAACTATAAAATTAAAAGACCATATAGACCAAAGAAAAAATTAACAGAATGTACTTGTTACAATTGTGGAAAATTAGGACATATAGCAAAAAATTGTACATTACCTAAATATCCAAAGAAAAAACAAATATCAAAAATATTGGTAGACAATGAAAAATATACACAAATAGAGTACGTAGATTATGAATTAGAAAGTGAAGATAGTATATACGAATTGTCAGAAAACGAAACAGACGAAATGGAAAACAACTCAGTAATAGAATCAGATAATGAATACTATATCAATGACTAAAACAGATATACAAATAATAACTAAAGAAAAATATAAAGATGAAGAATCGGGAGAACAAAAAATAATATTTGATAATAATATATTTGAACAAATAAAAGGAAAAGAATTAGACCTAAGCATAGAAAAAATATTTGAAATACCAACAATAAGAAATTGGTTTAAACGACAAAAAGAAGAATATTATGTAGTAAGTCAAAGAGAACATATCATAGATTGCAAATACACCAAAGGAAAGGCTAAAATACCAATAATAAACAAACAAATAATCAATAAAGAAATACAAGATATTAAGGCTAAAAATCTAATTAAATATGTACATTTAGGAGGAACAGAGATATTAATAAAAACATGTTTTAGAGAAGGAATAAATACACTCATAGAAATATACTTAGCAGATGATAGGATCATACAACCTATAGAAAAAAGTATAATAAGTGCAGTAAAAGGTAACCTCATATACCAAAAATTTAAATTCATAATAAATGACAGAAATATAGATAAATCACTAGTATTATATTGAAAAATGTCAGGGATAGAACTAGCCCCAGGAAGTAAAATATTTACAGCTAGATGTAAAAACTTGTATGTTTTAACAACAAAACATAAGATAACAGCAAAAAATAAAATAAATAAAATAAAAATAGAAAATCCTTTTGAGAGAATAGTTACATTCATAGATAGTAATGACTATAGTTATAATGAGATTGACATAGAAGAAGATTTAGAAATAGTAAAATAAAGATTAAGCACATCAAAAAGAATAAACTATGAAATACCCCAAATATTATAAAAAATGAGTACCTCAAGAAGAATAGATAAAACTCCACAAAAATCAATAGAAGAAGAAATAAAACCATATCATTATTACATAACAGAAGTAATGGAGCAACGAAAATATCTAATATTAATAAATATGCAGGGCAAGAAGAAAACTAGTGCAGACAAGTGTAAAGTGGTAGGTGTACATTATTAGTGGAAAAATGTAAAGTAGTAGGTATGGTACATTATTAGTGGACAAACGTAAAGTGGTAGGTATGGTAGGTGTACATTATTAGTGGACAAGTGTAAAGTGGTAGGTGTGCATTATTAAAGTAAAGTAGTATGCAGTAAATGTAAAGTAGAAATAGTATAGGACAAATGTAAAGTAAGTAGAGGCATCTCTACTTGTATAAATAGAGATCAATTAGGCACATCTAAGGCAAGACTTTCTCGACTGAAAGCAAGCCTCTCTGTAAACAAAAATCAATCAAGTTTCCAATCTAAGATATGGATAAAAACACAACAGAAATTACACTCATAGAAAAACAGGTATGTATTTATGATTATGCGTAGCTAAATCTATTGATTCCTGAATATCATAACATTATAAAATAAGTTTATATTAGTTATTATATACTAGAATTATTTGAAGCATGTTTCTAGTTTGCTAACATGGGAAAAAAAAGGAAAAACTTCTAGAACTATGTCATCCTAAGGTTGAAACCGTAGGCAAGGAAAGCCGTGAGGGGAGTAAACAAAGTTGAGGCGCTGTTTAGGAAGAAAGTACCTTTGAAAATATGGTGTTAGTAGTGACGAGAAAGCATGGTTGAAAATAATCTAGTTTATAGTAATCTATTATAAATAATATTTACTGTGCATATGATATGAGGGAATTATTGATTAAACAACGGAACATCAATATGGCTACTTACCTACATGATAAAATGATATTAACTTACGAAACATTGGTTATATATATTCTAAAAGATATATAGAAATAATTGAATTAAGAAGAATAATATGGGATAAAATATTTAACTTTGAAGAATTATAACTAGCGACCCAAACCTGGTATGAAATAGATATAGACCTAAAACGAATTGATATTAGCGATCTAGAATTAGAATACTCAGAATAATGCTAAACTACGAATACCTCCAATATTCGCAAGCAACTATTGAAAATATAACCTTATTAGGAGACCTAATCAAAGAGAATATAGAAATATATCAAAGAACCCAAGATATACAATATATAGAATATATTCTAGAAATTATAAAAGAAATAATCAGATTAATACCCATGAAAAAAGAATATTATGATAAAGCCTTCTATACCTAAAAGCATGACGAATTCCACACCCCCGAAAAATGGTACTGTCCAGCCATTGAGAGTTAACGCAACTCTCAATGAAATTAAAAAGTATGATGAGTTTGTGACTAGATATCCACGAGCTCTCACCTGCATACATTCAAGTCTTATGGACGTGATGTTTACAAGGATTGTGACTTGTGAAACAGCCAAAGAGGCTTGGGATAAGTTAAAGGAGGAGTTTGAAGGCAGCAGTAGGGCAAAGTATGTTAGACTCTTAGCATTGAAGAGAGAGTTTTAGCTTTTAAAGATGAAAGATTCAGATAGTGTGAAAGAATACTCTTCAAAGTTGATGGAGATTGTGAACCAGATAAGAATACTTGGTGAAACCTTTCCAAGTCAGAAAGCTGTAGAGAAGATCTTGGTCAGCCTTCAAGACAATTTTGAATCAAAAATCTCAGCTGGTGAAGAGTCTTGTGACTTGACTACTCTTACAATAGCCAAACTAATCTCCAAATTACAAGTCCAAGAGCAACGGTCACTATGAGAAGTGAAGGGATAGTATAAGATGCTTTTCAAGCAAGGCATAAATTCAAACATCAAAAGGAAAGAAAGAAAGTCGTGATGGATAAATCTGGAGAGGTAAAATATGGTGGAAACCAAGGTGATTTGTCGATAAAAGGAAAATTTCCACCTTGTGGCATTTCTAAGAAGACAAACCACTTAGAGAAGAGTTGTTGGCATAATTCAAAGAGGTCTCTAATTCAATGTAGATATTGTAAGAAGTATGGTCACATAGAGAAGTATTGTAGGCAAAAGAAAAATCAAAGTGGCCAGTCTTTCCATCGAGTGAATTTCGCGGATGATTACCAAGTTGGAAAATCAGAGGAGGAGGTTTTCTTGGCCTCGTACAAATCACATATTGACCAATGTAAATGGTTTGTTGATAGAGCATGCACAAGGTACATGTCGATTGATGAAAATTTGTTTGTTACCTTGGAAAAATCTGATAGAACCAAAGTGAAGCTTGGAAATGGCAAATTGGTGGAAGCTCATGGTAGAGGGTCAGTAAAATTTCCAACTGGCGAAGGTACGGAAATTATTAATGATGTTGTTTTTGTGCCAAATTTGACTCAAAACTTGTTTAGTGTTGCTCAATTGCTTCATAAAAATTATTCTCTTAATTTTAAGGACAAACAATGTGTCATTTATGATCCTAACGGATGTGTAGTAGCTAAAATTAGCATGATTGACAATTCCTTTCCAATTTCATGATATTCTATTGACACTTGCTCTTTTAATGTTGAATTGAGTGATACTTGGCTTTGGGACAAAAGGTTCGGTCATTATAATCTTAGCTCACTTGTGTATATGCAATAAAAGGGTACGGTGCTTGAAGTACCCAAAATTGACATTTGTAGAGATGTTTGCGAGTAATGTCAATTTGGTAAAATGCATAGACGATCCTTTCTGAAAGGAAGTATTTGGAGAAATAAGGAAAAGCTAGAGTTGGTTCATACAGATTTATGTGGACCAATGAGGACAACTTTTTTGAGTGGAATAAAGTATTTTGTTCTCTTTATAGATGATCTGACTCGAATGACATGGGTCTACTTTCTTAGTAGCAAATATCAAGTGTTTTCCTTTTTCAAAGAATTCAAAGCTATGGTAGAAAGAGAGAGTGGCTGTAAATTGAAGTATATTAGATCTGATAATGGAACTGAATATACTTCGTATCAGTTCAGCAAGTATTGCAAAGATTTGGGTATCCAACAACAATTAACTGTTAGCTACACTCCAAAACATAACGAGGTTTCTGAGAGGAAGAACAGAACTGTGATGGAGATGGCAAGATTTATGTTGGCAGAAAACAAGATGCCTAAATACTTTTGGGCTGAAGCAGTCAATACCGTTTTCTATTTGCTAAAATAGATTACCAACTAGAGCAGTCCAAGACATGACACAATTTGAGCATGGAAGGGTATCAAGCCGTCTGCAAGTGTCACGACCCAAAATCAGAAGTCGTGATGGTACCTATGTTCCCAACCAATAGGTAAGCCAACCCAATACTTTTACCAATTCAATTCAATGTTTAAAGTAGAAATATAAGAGAAAAATTAATATCCAAACACTAAATCTTTTAAAAGTATGAAGTGCGGAAACCTAAATTACCACCCCAAGATTTAGTGTCATAAGTACAAAAGCTTCTAAACTACGATACAAGTCTGGAACTAAATGAAAAACCTAGACGTGAGAAATATCCTATCTAAATACTAAAATAAAATGATAATGTCTAAAGACATAGAGGGAGGTGTGGGCCGCAGAACAACCAAGTAGCTCACCACAACTCCAAGATAATTCAAAACTCAGCTCTGAAAGATACACGAAATGCACTCGAAATTGAAATCCAATATGCGCCATAAAAGAGTGCAGCAAGTGTAGTATGAGTACGAAACTACGTGTACCCAGTATATTTCATAGACCGACATCGGAGAAGTAGTGACAGGAGTATATAAGAAATAAGTCTTTAATTTTACAAGTCCACATTATACTTATCAACTAATTATCATCAATAGGGATAATAAAACTTCACGTAATATATAACCACCAATAAAATGCGAATTCAACAAGAATAAATTATGTAATGAGATGCAATGCAAATCGACACCATGAAATGATACGCCTCATATTCCAAGTACTCTCTCAACCGTATATACATGATACTCCTTGGAAATACATCAAGATTTCATGACCCATGGCAGACTCACGAGGTCCATATCCTCATACATGTTTTGCCTTTGTTATTTGTGTTATGTCAATTACCCTTTTAACTTAATTCAATATATGGGCCAAGTGGTAGAGAATATTAAATTAATTACGGACTTGGCCCATTACTTTCAACTAAATTAATTATTCAATAAATATCCATTAATTAAATAATCGTAGTTAACAAATAGCTTAAAATTTATATGAAAAGAGTCAAAATAGTACTAGTGTTCAAAACAACCAAACGGGTCATTACACCGTCTGCAAGAAACTTGAAGGTATTTGGCTCGGTATGCTATGAAGATGTTCCTGATGCTAAAAGAGGCAAATAAGATAGCAAGGCAGAACTGTGTGTTCTGTTGGGCTAGAGTACAGTTGCAAAAGGATACAAAGTGTACAATGTTAGAAGTAAGAAGGTGTTTGTAAGTAGAGATCTTGTAGTGGATGAGTCTAGCCACTATATATGATTGGGATCGAGATACTGTTGTGAAGAACCAAGGTGGGAGTACTTCAGCTGCAACTCCAAATCAGCAAAAAGGTGATACTCCCTCTAGTCCTAGTGCTAGAACAAAAAACAATTGAAATGTTGAATTGACTACACTCTCCTGTTTTGAAGACCTAATCACTAGCAGAAGTTTATGAGCAATGTAATTTTTCTCTTGTTTAACCATCCTCATTTAAAGAAACATCAAACCACAAAATGTGGATTTCCGCAATGGAGGAACTTGCCATGATTAATAAAAATGATACTTGGATGTTAGTTGATAGACCAAAAGAGAAGAATGTTATCAGTGTCAAATGGGTCTATCAAGCAAAGTTCAAACCAAATGGCTCCATCTTCAAGCATAAAGCTAGCCTTGTAGTTAAAGGCTATTCTCAGTAGTCTGGAGTGGACTTTGGTGAAAAGTTTGCTCCTGTTTCACGACATGAGACAGTAAGGTGTTTAGTCGATCTTGCAGCACAATACAAGTGGAAAATATTGCATTTGGATGTCAAATATGCATTTCTCAACAGATTTCTTGAGGAAGACGTTTATGTTGAACAACCTGAAGGTTTTACAGTTTCAGGTGAATAAGACAAGGTATACAAGCTTTAAAGGGATCTCTATGGTCTTAAACAAGCCCCAAGAACTTGGTATAGTAGGCTGGATTCTCATTTGTTGTCTCAAGGCTTCAACAGAAGCCTAAATGAGCCTACTTTGTACTTCAAAAGGCAAAGGGATGGGATGTTGATTATGATATCAATTTATGTTGATAATTTCGTGATTATAGGTGAAAATATTCTTGCAGTCCAAGAAGTTAAAAATGAAATACTAAATGTTTTTGAGATGTCCGATCTAGGAGAAATGAAGTTTTTCCTGGGAATGGAGATATCTCAATCTTGTGAAAGAATTTTCTTGTCGCAAAAGAGGTATGCCTTGAATCTATTAAAAAGTTTCAAGCTTGACAAGTGCAAAGCTATTGCAACTCCACTTGTTGTGAATGAAAAAATAATGAAGGATGATGGCAAAGTGAGGGCAGATCCAAAAGTTTACAGAAGTCTTATTGGAAGTCTATTGTATCTAACAACTGCTAGGCCAGACATAATGTTCGCTGTCAGTTTGTTATCTCGATATATGCAAAGTCCCAACACTAAGCATTTTGTAGCTGCTAAAAGGTGTTGAGGTACATTAGAGGGACGATTAATTATGGAAACTGGTATAAAAATGTGGATAATGGATCTCTTATTGGCTATTCAAATAGTGATTGGGGTGGATGTTTGGATGATTACAAAAGCACTTTTGGTTACTGTTTTTCGTTTGGTTCAGGCTTTTTTGTTAGAGCACAAAGAAGCAAGATATTGTAGCAAAATCTTCAGCAGAAGCCGAGTATGTGGATGTTGCATCTGCTACAAATCAAGCAATTTGGTTATGAAAGATCGTGTTGGAATTGAATTTGTTGTCAAAAGAACCAACAGTGATCTATGTGGACAATAAATCAACCATTGCGATGGCTGTAAATCTGGGGCAGCATGGAAGAACAATGCATATCAACATAAGGTTTCATGCTTTAAGATATACTGAGAAAAATGGTTAAGTTAAGTTGGTGCTTTGCATTAGTGAAGATCAGCAGGCTGATATTCTGACCAAGGCTTTGTCCAATAAGAAGTTTGAGTTTCTAAGGTTGTTGCAAGGAGTTTCAATGAAAAATCTTAAGGAGGAGTGTTAGAAAATTAAGATTTGTCTAGAAACTCCTAGATTGGAGATATTTTGTATTAGATATGTTAGAAAAGTAAGATTTGTTTAGAAACTCCTAGGTTGGAGATATTTTGTAGTAGATATGATAGAAAATTAAGTTTTGTCTAGAAACTCCTAGATAGTAGATATTTTGTAGTAAGATATGTAGTCTTGATTTAAAATAAGCGGTGGTTAGAGAGCCACATATGTACATAGTTTGGTGTGAGATATTTTTCGTATTATATGGTTGTAATTATCACACTTTATCTATAAATAGACCATATTTAATGAAGCATCTAGAGAAAAAAATTGAACTATAGAAACCTTAAGCCTCCTTCGTCACTTTCAGATTTTCTGTAGAAATTCACAACTGTGATTTTCTACTTTTTACACCTTATAGACCTGAAGTTGTTCTTCCTTTTCTTTGTAACAATATAATCTAAAATAAGTGGTTTTGAACATAGATTGAGCTCGTTAACATCATTTTTGCTTGAGAAAGAAAGAATGGAGTCGGGTAAGACTTAATAATGATCACTTGGTGGAATTAGTCTATGAATTAGCTAGAGATAGAATAATTCAATTAATTTCTCATTTAATGATATCAGCTAGGAATAGTCTAACTAGTAGCAATGTTTGGTGTCTTATTGGGTCATGGAATTCAAGAGAATCCAAGAGATATATGTTTGATAGTTTAGGAGGGTATCGAAATTAGCCTAGACCAAAAGTTATACATGTATGAATTGATTTGGTTGTGATTAATATTTACCTATTGTGTCAAAATTACATCGGAATGCACACACCCCTAGTCGTTTCTAAACATGGTAGATCGTCATTGTGTTGCTTTTGATAATTGATGTTGATAATCTCTAGTATATATATATCATGTGCTGAGAGTACAATTTTCTATTTTGTTTTGGGTTGAGAAATTAACTAGAGAGTTAACCCAATAGTCAGTGCTTATGGTTCAACCCCGAGCTTTAAAGTTGGATATTATTTTGTATACGACCGTCTATGCTATGAAAATGGGACATAGTTAAGTGATTATCACTTTTCAGAATAATTATCCTTTTGATAGTTCCAACCTTTATTTCCCTAATCATTGGTCTGTAAACCCCCTTGTTATTCAAATACATAGCCTCTTCTTCAGTTTTATATTCCATCTGACCATGTCATGTGGTGGTTCCATGTGCTCCCACTGCATTTACTTTCTGTATTCTGCCAGTCAAATGATACTTAGCCATCAAGTCCATTTGTGTTAAGATATGGTTCATATCTTGAACTCACTGTTCTTTTCGTTTACGCTGCTCAACATATAAACAAACTGAATAATTTTTCTCTAAGACTTCAAATTTTTGAGTATGTCAACCCCAGTTAGTTTTTTATAACCCTATCTAGTGTAGTTTTTGCATCAGTATATGTCTGTGTCATAAGAAACCCTCCAAGACTGCGCCAACTATGGGCTTGGTCATACAATTCTAAGACATGTAGAAAATCTCCATCAAATGATAATCATATAGCTTATGTTATGGGCACTACTTAACCATCTTATTAAATCTCAATCATGCCTCACACAATACATTACTAGGTCGTTGCCTTAAATAGTTGATATCATACCTCAGCCGCAACATATATTATCGTGGGAAGAACCTCTCCAAAAATGTGTCCTTTAATTATCCCCAGTTGGTTATAGAATCATGTGGTAACGCATTCAACCACATTGTTGCTTTTCCAGTATGTGATAATGGAAACAACCTCAGAAGGATGCCAGTTCTAACCTTGGGTGTCTTGAAAGAATTACAAGTACCCATAAAGTTCATCAGATGTAAGTTTAGATTGTGTAAATAAGTTGTCACGCCCAGAGAATACACCCTTGATGTGGCTGGCACTCGAGAACCATCGTTGGTCCCCAAGCGAACCCTTGGCCTGACTCATTACTCAGCGAAAGACTTACTTAATCAAAATATGAACTTTAAATGTAAAGATTAACTCATAAAGTCTCAACTATAACTCAACTCAGTATAAGTCTAAGAAAATAGTCAAATAGACATAAGAAGGCAACTCCAGTCTCAAACAATAACAAGAAATGGGAAAAGGCTCATCAACTACTACTCTCTATGAAGCCTCTAATAACTATGATAGATATCTGGACAAGACCCACAACATCTTCACAAAATTGGAATAAAATATATGCGGAACCCTCCGAAAGCAATGAGGCTCACCAAAGCTACCTAGGATGCAAGTGATTTCAACGGAGTGCCTGTTGAAGACCCTGAACACATGTATTTGCATCATAAAATGATGCAGGTCGGATGATGTCAGTACATTGAATGTACAAGTATGTAAGGGGAAAGTTGAAACATAAACAACTGAACTGATACTCTAGGAAGTCATACTCACCTCATCTCAACTCAACTCAATATGAAAACAACAATAACAAATGAAATATTTAGAACATTATAAAGAAGGATATATACTCAATGATGTATAAAAATACAATAAAAATGCTCTTTACTCTTAATTGGGAGATTCCTAATCGACAACCATCACTATGAGCAACATGATGATTCAACGTCTCTTCTACACTGCCAGAACCTTTCTATACCTTGTTGGGGTATAAGACACCTCAACTAATTGAATCCACTAAACTATGCTTAAAAGAAATAAGGAATTATCTAAAAAAGTATGATCTTTTACCCATGTTGGCCTACATGGTTTTGAGGATTTTGAGTTGTATGAACTTATACCCATATCGGTGCTCAATACTACTCCCAATAATATATATAACTCATTCTCATATGTTTAGAAACATAACTCCTCCTCAATTTTAGATAATTACTAAAACTATCCTCATAAAAGAGGTAACTTATTTGAAATATCTTTTGAACTCAAACTCTTTTTCGAAATCAAATTTTCTCTTTTCTCAGTGTATAAAATGATACATTTGGGAATATTTAGTTCCCTTAAACTTTTACTCAAAACTCCCTCTTTAAAACTTTTCCTCAAAACTCAGTTTCAAACTCAATAATCGACTTTCAAAGGCTGTCAAGACTTACAACTCAAAATAGGGTTCATTTTAAGGCTGAAATTTTCATTTCAATGGCTGAATTATAGACTTACCATCATTGTTTTCTCCTTTTGTTTGATATTAACAATATTTTAAGTAAGTGTTACCAGTAATTAATCTTAATTTATGCAGTGATAGTCTCTCACAAGAGGTCTTTGAAGTATAGATGTAAGTATGATACGATTATATGTTGTACTTCAAAAGAAAGCTTTGGAAAAGAATATATTTTAAGATCTCCAATTTTGGGTGGCCCTGGTTGGGGTTAGGGATTGTTGAAGATCTGGAATGATTTATGAGTAATCCAACATAATAACTAGGTTGTATATAGCATGAAATTATTCTGATTAATTTGTGATGAATTGATTTCTTTTTTTTTCCCTTGTAGCTTTAAAAATAATATGACATGATTTGTGAATAATCAAACAAATAAAGTACGTTGAATATAATATGAAGTTATATAATTATGTCATAACTTACATGTCATAATTCATTAGTTTTGATGTGATGACTTGAAAAAAAATTCATTCAATTAACTTAAAAATTATTTTCTCAAATAATTTGATTAATCATCAAATTCAAACATATTCATCTTCTGTTTACTTTATATACCAAAGGAATGTGCGAGAAAATATAGGAAAGTAAATACATACCTAATAAAACAAAGACCGTTATTTCACAAGTTGTCTTACCATATCCAAAAGAGACTCTTTTTCAATATTTTACTTAGTAGAGTAGTTTTCCATATCCCAAATTAACCTTATTGCTTAATTAATCCGGTCAATTTGAGATACAATAGAAAACTTTGTTAAGTAAATTATTGAAAAAATAATTTTTTTACATACGGTAAGACAACTTTATGAAAATATTAATAGTCTATTTCTTTGATTAGATATGTCGTATGTATTTACTTTCCTATAATTTCTCGCACATTATTCTTGTATATAAAGTGAAGAGAAAATGATTTGATTAAAGTTTAGTGAGTAATCAAATTATTTTAATTTGGTTTACGCTGAAATGGAATGTGAGTCGATAGAAATAAAAAGCATTCAAATCCTACTATGTTTAGAGAAAAGAATGTAGACTATGTAACCTAATACATGTATTAGTCAATTTGGTAAGTTGCAATATATGGAGTATTTCTTTTCCAATTCGGGAGGCTTCGCATAAGAAAACTTTCACAGAGTTTTCACCAACCTCCAAGAGATTTTAATTCTATTCCTAGGAGTACAAATTAGGAAATAGTAATTGTAACTTAACTAGACACCTTCTATTACCAAAAGTACAAAATTTCCCCTAAAAACCTACATATACATAGTCCTTTTGTTTTTCTTACTTGTTTGTAGCATTGCAATTTTTTACATATCAATATGATGAAAAAAACATATCGTAAAATGTTAGTCAATGTTTTTATAGTTTGCCTCTAAAAATGGAAAGTATGACAATGAATAGTGGATGGAGGTAGTAATACTTAAAATTTTCCACTCAAAATTATTTTCTCATTTATTTTTTCAAAAATAATTTGATGAATCATCAAACTTTAACCAAATCAACTTCTCTTTACTTTATATACCAAAGGAATGTGGGACAAAATATAAGAAAGTAAATCCATACATAATTAAACAAAAAGACCACTAATATTTTCACAAGATTGTCTTACCAAATCTAAAAAGGACTCTCATTTAATATTTTACGTAATAAAGTTGTATACCATATTCCAAATAAACCTGATTTATTAAGTTGTATTTGGATGGTTTTACGTGGGTAGGTTCCAAAAAAGAGAATGCATCCCACTATGCGTGACATAGACGATCTAACCCAGCTATTAGTAAACTTGGGAAGTTACAATTACTATTTTTATATATTATATTTCTTTCCCAAATCGGGACACTTACATACCAAAACTTGTAGCAAATTTTTGACCAAACCTCCCAAGAGCATTAGATTCTCTTTCCTATTCAAATTAGGAATACTAATTATAATTTAAATAGAAAACTTGTATTACCGAAGGTATAAAATTCCCCCAAAACACCTATATATATGTACACATTCTTCTCAGGACTCTACATCGAATCAAGCTATGGCAGAAGAAGATTAAAGAAAGAAGAAAACAAACAATCCCAAGTCTTATCAAGAGAGGAAAGAATGCATAAAGAGGAAATCAATGGAGCTTGCAACTCTCTGTGATATCAAAGTTTGTACTGGTCCTAATGGGGAACTCCAAACTTGGCCTGACAATTTGGATGCCTGTAAGGAAGTTCTTGATCTCTACTCTCAAAATCTGAAACCCGAAAAGAAGCACAAGGAATCATCAACACCAGAACCAGAAGAAGAACAAGGAGAGAAAGATCTCCTGACGCTAGTTGAATCAAAGCTTGTTGTTGTCAACAGGAGAATTCGTTTCTTGGTGAACAAGAATGTTATTGTTGCTGATAACGGGAAAAGAAAGAGAATTGAGTGATTTATTTGTATGGGTTTTTTATTTTCGATATATTTTCTGAATATTTTAAAGATTGAGATTGTGTGCTTTTTTTTCTTGTTTGTTCGAGGATTTACAGAAGCTGAAAGATTTATCTTTGTTCTGCAGATCCTTTTTTCCTTTGTAGTGTTTGTTTTATCAGAAGTTGGTCCAATAGGAATACAACCCATATTTTACCCTCTATATTCTTATGTATGTATTGAATTGAGTGGTGGATTAATCTCTCTAGTAGAATAGAAAACTCATATGATTTTAATTAAAATGCAATACATACTTGAAAAATTAATGTCAGATATTAGGTAGGGTAGGGTTAGGGGTTTCTAGGCTTGGGTGCCATGTACCATAAGACAATAACTTCATAGAAAGTTAAAAATTAACAACAATGATTTAATTGCACTAAGTAGAAACACGGAATGAGCAGAGAGGAGCTCCTCCATCAATGCTTACATTACATGGTTCATGAAGATGAATTAGAGGGGAATCAGAAGCTGGAAAATGTTAGAAAGGGAAACTGAGGAATTTAATCATTCCGCACATACAAACACATGAGATATTATGCTGGATTTAACCACCTCAGGTGAGTCAACTGCGACAAATGCTTTTCTTTAGCATTGACCACCAGGTATACATAAAAGCTTAACAAATCTTGATGTAAAAGACACATGTTGTTACAAGAACTATAATCAATTTAGATAGAAGGAGAACAAACCCATTGGAGGTGAGCACATGGGAAGAAAGAAATCTTCTTGATATCACACTACAGAAATCGTGAACTTTTGTCACTCCATGGCAAAGTCAACTTAGGGACAGTCAGTAAGACATGATTAAAGGCATAGCTATAGTTACGGTCAAATGTGGAGTTGTCCTTAAACAACATCACACTAGCCTCTTTTTGTTTCAGAGTGAGGTTTGCAAATTGTTGATCAAGATCCCTACTAAAGCTGCGACGATGGCTTCTGATGATGTGGTTGTCGTAGTTGATGTTGTTGTTGATACAATGCTCGTAATATTCCTCTTTCTCTTTCCAGAACTTCATGTTCCACTGCACATAAATTTATTAGTTGAATATTTCGATTAAACAAATGAAAACAAACTACTGGCTGTATATACGTTCAACTTCTCAGAAACACCACCTATCCGACAAAACAAAATTGTTCCCATGTTCAAAATAGTTAAATTCAACTAATGCAGTTTACTCTAGGTCTTTCAATCAAGGAAAGAAAGTGGGACTTGGGAAATAGATCAATTATTTAGCAATTTTGTAGTTGCAAATTCGACCACATTCTTTCTCTTTCTTTATTTGCCTAAGGAACTTTCCGTTTTACCAAAAAAGTGCAAAAGAGATATGCGATAAAAATCAGCTAAACAACAATATCATTCTCCAAAAAAGTCATCCAATCATTCATATTAATATGTATGTATGCTACCATTGCTCCAGACGTAAATAAAAATAACTTCCATCCCTTGAGTTAAATTTGAAAGGTAAGCAAGTTTGAAGGCTTGAAGCAGAAAATATGGACCTTATGCAGTGGAAAAGAGTACTACTACTCACCCCCCCCCCCCCCAAGAAACTTTGACCTTAGTTAGATTGTCCAGGAGATAACAAGGGATCAGGTATTAGATTGTCCATGATAAAAAGGAGATCATAAGGGATCACGTCACAGCATGCAACATCATTTAAACTAACAAATACAATTTTATATCAGTGGTAAGAGACTAAGACAACCTTAATAGTGAAGAGTGCATTTATGCCTTTTGAAGTGATATAAAACATTTCAAATAATTATAGTAGAACGGGGTCACAGGGAAGACAATTCTAGTTTTCCAAACAGCTGGAAAATAAGGCAATTTTTCTTATATTTATTAGTTCAAAGAACTTTCAGATTATCAGCAAGATCATTTCATTTCTAAAAAGCCGCAGTGTCTGGGCCACCTACCGCGCACACCTTCCTTTTTTCATCGGGTACTTGATACCTCCCACCAGTTTAAGTACCGAAGAAATCACCTAGCACTTTGTCTCCGCTGGAATTTTCACCCTAGTTTTCATTCACCGCTAGGCCACAATACTTGGCTCCTACAAGATCATTCCATCTTCTTACCAAGAATTGGTGTATTTTGGATGACCAATAATCATCCCTATTTACCCTAGAGACCGTTATTTTGTTAATCAAATTGAACATTACTCAAAGACTTAAACCTGGGGTTTTTGTCTTGGGTAGTAAGGAATTAGAGTTTATAATTCCTTAGATTACATAGGTGTGTAATCATTGTGTTGTATGAAGTTGAGATAAATAATACAAAATTGTGAACTAATTATTATTTTACGGAATCGTTTACTACAACTCTGAAATAGTAAAGAACAAGTAGTAAGTACGTGTTCCTTTAGAAAATTAAGGAGGTCATAATTCTAACAACTGGTACTAGAGCAGGTTATCTTAATCAAAAGTCTAATAACACCAGATAAAGATTACTATGAATTCTGCACCTCCTCTCAGATATGGTCAAGGACAACACATCAACAGACCACCCTTATTCATTGGGTAATACTATTCATAGTGGAAGACTCGGATGGAAGACTTCATTCAAGCTGAAGATTATGAGTTATGAGTGAGAGTTACTGATGGACCTTTGATGCCAACTATCAAGGACAGTGAAGGCAAGGATATTCCTAAGCCCAAATCTTAATATGGAGAAGTTGACTATAAGATGTTAGGGAAGAATGCCAAAGCTAAATGTATTCTAGTACGTGGGCTAGGACCTAATGAATTCGACCGAATCTCTGGATGCACATCTGCAAAACAAATATGGGACACGCTCCAAAATGCACATGAAGGTACTACTCAAGTTCGAAAGTTCAGGATTGCTAGACTATGCACGGAATATGAGTCGTTTAAGATAAAGAATGGAGAATCACTTCAGGACATGATCACCAGGTTCACCACAGTAATAAACAAACTTATGTCATTAGGAAAAAGATACACTACAGAGGAACAATTAACCAAGGTTTTTGGAAATCTACCAAGGTCATGGGAAATCAAAGTAACTGCAATAAGAAAAGCCAAAGATCTAACAAATATGACCATAGATGAATTGGTAGGAAACTTGAAAACTTATGAGATGAATGTTGAAAGCACTGAAATAAGTGAAGGCAGTAAGGAAAAAAGTCTTGCTCTCAAGGTAACTGATGAAAACGATGAATCAGATCTAGATGAAGAAGACATAGCCTTGATAAGAAGGAATTTTAAGAAATTTTTCTAAGAAAGGTATGAATTTTGCAAAGAAATTTACACCTACCAAGGAGAAAAACATAGAAAATGGTCAAAATGGTGGATGCTACAAATGTGGTAAAACTGATCATCAAATCAAACACTGTCCTATGTGGGAAGTAGAATGGAAATGGGAAAGCGCTGAAAAAGAAAAAAGAGAACTAGCGAATAAAAAGAAAGGGAAGGAAAGAGAGACCAATCAGGCTATGTACGATGGCTGGGGAACAGGTTGAGATGATCCTGACGAAGAAGAGGACATTGCTCTAATGTCCATAGAAGAAACAGAACATGAATCTAATTCCGAAAATGAAGAAAATCGGGTAAATCTCTCTAATCTAAAGGATAGACTCAACTCATTTTCTAAGAAAAAACTTTCGTCATTCATGGTAACATTCATAGGCACTATACAAGAATTAAATATTGAAAAAGGTCATATGTTAAATGCCATGACTAGTCTGAAATTCGAATATATTGATCTTGAAAAGATCAACACTTATCTAAAAGAGAAAAATAAACTTTTGCTGGAAAAGGTAAAACAAGTTGAGACTTGTAATGTATTATTGAAAACGGAATTTTTGAACCAAAAGGTAATGGAAAAAGAAAATTTTAGCGATCAACTTGTAGGTGAACTGGAAGTCAAGAAAATCAAAAGAGAATTACTTGCAGAAAAGGAAAACTCCAAGAGAATAAGTCTTGAACTAGTAAAAACTAAAAATGAGCTTAATCAGGCAAACAAATGGACTAAATCATCTATGATTGTAACACATCTGGGCAACAACACTAAAAATAATAAAACTGGTATAAGGTATGAAAATAAATCCTTAAAATAATTTCCTACAATCTGCTCAATATGTAGAAGTAAAGGTCATTCCAAGAATACTTTCCATAAAACCAGAGTTAACTACAACAAAAACAATAGAAGAGGCCATAACCACAAGATAAGCAACATGTATGCTTCAAGAAAAAATCTTCTTCCAAACTAGGTAAACAGGGACTAAATTCACCCTTTTGATAATAAGAAAGGACCTAAGTTAATGTGGGTACCTAAAACTAACCCTTGAATTTCTTTTCAGGCACAAGTGAAGGGAAGCAAGCAAAATTGGTACATGGACAGCGCTTGCTCAAGACATACGACGGGAGATAAAACTAAATTCCTTTCACTTGAAGAAATAGACGGTGGCCTGGTAGCTTTTGGTGGTGGAAAAAAGAGACAGATTAAGGGCATCGGAAAAATTGGAATGACTGGTGAATACTCAATCAAAAAGGCTTACCATGTTGAAGAATTAAAACACAACCTCCTCAGCATCTCTCAACTTTGCGCTAAAGAAACAAGGTAATTTTACATTCCACTATTGTAGAAGTAATCAATCTAACAACAGGAGACATTGTCCTAACTGGACAAAGGAATAAACATGTTTACACAGTAGATACATCTATACTCTCTACAGAAAAACTCATGTGTTTAAGTGTAATGGAAAAGGATGCTCTACTATGGCATAAACGCCTGGGTCATGCAAGTCAAGTACAATTAAATAAACTTATATCTGACAATTTAGTAATAGGACTTCCTAAGACTAAGTTCAAAAGTGATAAGATTTGTGAAGCATGTACCCGAGGAAAATAAGTTAAAGCCTCATTTAAATCTAAAAAAGTAATCAGTACAACCAAATCACTAGAACTAATTCACATGGATCTTTGCGGACCTATGAAAGTTAAAAGCAAAGGAGGAAAA
This sequence comes from Solanum tarijense, assembly GCA_029582385.1. Lineage (NCBI taxonomy): Eukaryota > Viridiplantae > Streptophyta > Magnoliopsida > Solanales > Solanaceae > Solanum > Solanum tarijense. The sequence continues at coordinate 172,398 of JAJONW010001978.1, forward strand.
AGGTACGCATTCGTGCTAGCTGATGATTATACTAGGTACACTTGGATAGTATTTCTCACTTCCAAGGATGATACTTTTGAGGGCTTTAGCTCCTTCATAAGGAAACTTCAAAATAAGTTGGTTGCAATCAGATCTGATCATGGAACAGAATTTGAAAACTCTCGGTTCATCTAATTATGTTCCTTTAAAGGTATTGAACACAACTTTTCTGCTCCTAGAACTCCCCAACAAAGCGGGATAGTAGAAAGAAAGAATAGAACTCTACAAGAAGTGATAAGAACCATGATGCTCGCTAACAGCATAACCAATCAATTATGGCTAAGGCAATTACACTGCTTGCTACGTTATTAATAGATGTATGCCTAGATCAATTATCAATAAAACTCCTTATGAATTACTTAAAGGAAGAAAACCTAACATATCCCATTTAAGATCTTTTGGGTGTAAATGCTTTATTCACAATAATGAAAAAAACATGCTAGGAAAATTTGATGCTAGAAGTGATGAAGGAACCCTTCGAGGATATTCTTCACACAACAAAGCTTATAGGGTCTTGAATAAAAGAACAATGTGTATCGACAAAAGGGTACACATAGTTTTCGATGAAGAAAGTGCTATAACTAACCATGATTTATAGGATGATGAGGAACTATCAAGAACATCCAATGAAACTGCACAGGAACAGGTGAAAGAAACAGGTACAACTACAGCAGAAAATGACACTATTGACTCCAATGAAGATTCAGGAGATTCAATTGAAATGGGTCTAGGAGAAGTTGGAAAAAATGATAACGAGGAACACAATGAGACTGAAATAAAAGGGATATAAGTATCAAAGCTCTCACCCTTTGGACAACATACTTACTGATCTTACTTTCGGAATAACCACCAGATTAGGGCTGAAAACCATTGTGCCTTTAACACACTCCTATCCATGGTGGAACCAAAGAAGATAAGTGAAGGTCTTCAAGATGCATATTGGATCATAGCCATGGAAGAGGAACTAAAACAATTTGAAAGAAGTACAGTTTGACATCTTGTGCCTAAACCATCAAACATAACTATAATTGGTACAAAATGGGTATTTAGAAACAAATTAGATGAACAAGGTACAATAACAAGAACAAAGCTAGGTTAGTAGTTCAAGTGTACAACCAAGAAGAAGGGAATAGACTATGACGAGACATTCACACTTGTGGCAAGGCTAGAGGCAATCAGACTCCTCATAACATTTGCAGCTCACATGGAGTTCACTCTGTATCAAATGGATGTAAAAAGTGCATTCCTTAATGAGTTACTAAAGGAAGAAGTGTTCGTTAAACAACCTCTGGGATTTGAGAACAATGACTATCCTGACTATGTCTCCAAGATTGATAAGGCTCTTTATGAGCATGGAATTTGAGATGAGCATGATCGGAGAATTAAACTACTTTCTGGGGCTTCAAATATAGCAAACACCTACAGGTACATGAATTCATCAACAAAAGTATAACAAAGAACTACTCAAAATATTCAAAATGGAAGATGCTAAACAAATCGATACCCCAATAGCTACAACCACAAAATTAGACCAGGAAGGAACAACTTCTGCTGTGGTACAAAAATTGTATAGAGGTATGATTGGATCATTTTTTATCTTACAATCAGCAGGCCTGATATTGTGTTTAGTGTAGGATTATGTGCTCGTTTTCAAGCCAACCCCAAAGAATCTCACCTCCAAACAATCAAAAGAATTCTTTGATACTTGAAAGGGACTATTGATTTAGGTCTATGGTACCCAAAAGGAAGTAACTTTGGATTAATAGGGTATGCTGACGCTGATTATGCTGGTTATTTAGAAGACAGAAAAAGCACCACATGTATGGCTCACTTTCTAGGTCCATGCCTAATCTCTTAGGGATCAAGGAAACAAAATTTTGTTGCATTATCCACTGCAGAGGCAAAATATGTAGCAGCTGCCTCATGTTGTGCTCAACTCCTATGGATTAAACAACAACTCAGTGACTTTGGTCTTCACATTGAGTGTGTCCCAATCTTTTGTGATAATGCAAGTAAATTTAACATTGCAAAAAATCCTGTCCAACATAAGAGAACAAAACATATAGATATACGTCATCACTTTCCAAGGGACAACGTAGAAAAGGGGTTAATCACCACGCATTTTTGTGCCACCAAACAACAAATTGTTGACAGCCTTACTAAAGCTTTAGCAAGGAAACACTTTATAACGAATATGTTGGAATTAGGGATGACAAAAATTACCTAAGTATCTTTGCTTACTGAGTAGACTATGGTCCTCCATTACATTATATTTTAAGTCTTCATATTTATAATAAACAGTAACTAAAAGAACTACCATCCTTAGGTAATTAGAGACTCAAGGGATTAGGACTTCGAAGGTCATCATCTTACAATTAAAGGTATGTACAATACACTTATTAAAGAGGACTAAAATACGGCGACTTGTATCCTTTACCCGTTCCCTCATTAAATTACTCTATTTTAAAAATATGATTTAAACTACCAAAAATCCAATCAAGCTCACCATACCATCAAATTCTTCTTTATCTCTTCTTCAAAAACTTTTCCATTTCCCAATAACCACTCTCAAATTATATCTCATTCTTCTTCATCCTCCACAAAACCCCATTCTCCATTATCTCTCTCTCTCTCTCTCTCTTCCAAATCTTTACAAACCATTCCCAAATCATGGCTTCACCATCCAAAAATCTCAACCTTGCTATTATACCTTTCGAAAATCAAGAAAGTCTGTTTATCTTGACCGATGTGATGCTCATTTACTCCTTTGATATAACACATCTTGCTTATCCCCTCATGGATGAAGCTTCAATTCAGGGGGAAGAAAGAAACCAGAGGTTGGTGTCTAACTCTAGTGAAAATATGGCTGCATATTGTAAGGGGGAACCAAAATCGTCAAAGGGATAAGTTTATACCACTTATAGTGATGAAGACGATAGTCCATTGGTAAACTCATCCCTAAGCGACTACGTTCATAACTTCATCAAGAATCCGGTAAACCCATCACTACTTTTGTGGATAGACCTCAAGAAGATCCATTTTCTAAACCATTAGTGGCGATTTCAGTTCGAGTTACTAGGTCGGTGCAACGAGATCTAGATGCAGTACTTCTTACTAAATCCATCAAGAAATCACGTGGAGAGAAAAGTAAGTTTATTCCTCCTTTAAACCATGTTGATATTATTGATGATACTATTAAACCTAAGAAGGATAGAAAAAGAAAGACAAATGTGTCTATGGGTAGTTTAAAGGACCAGGTTACTCGGCCAAATCAGTGAAGAAATCTGGTTACAAAGAAAATTCTAATGGTGATATTGAAGTTAAGTGTGATTAGGGGTCGGGTTATTACCGGTTTTGGGGTGGGTGAATTGCTTATAGTGTTACAAGCACATGGTTGGAATGCATTGTTTCTTCAATGTAATGGACGGCATAAGATGGGTAGGAAAGAAACAAGGGAAATTTATATTAATACGGTTGGGTCTGCCTCTTCTATTTCTAGTAAGATTGGTGGTGTGTCTGTCACATTAGCAGTTGAGGTTCTGTCAAAAATAGTGGGTATACCTAACATAGGATGGTGTCACTATGTCTAATGGAACTGGCCTCCCTTGGAGGGTCTTTCATTAGCCCTTGAGATATCGCGTTGATTTGCGAATGATCCTATGCTAGAGGATTACACTAGGGTAGATAAATGAGCCATGCTTACTTTGCATAACATAATTTTTGATGTAGTGTACAAAATCATTCTCCCTAGGAAGCAGAAGCGTACGGAGGCAAACTATTTTGATCTCATGCTCATGGAATTATTGATTTCTCAGGTTCAAATTAATTTTCCACAATTAATTCTTAGTCACATCCATATGATCTGTGAACATGATAACAAGGACCATGGTCTTGGGTATGGATTCTGGATAGGAGAAATCTTTGAGTATTTTCAAGTTCCGGTCAAAGAGTTGCTAGTATAGACTACCAAAGAAGTTTTGGGAGAAGTAGATCATGCTACTATACCTGCTACCTTTAGAGGGGCAAATGCACCTATGCATGCCCTAAGGGCCTCATTGACTGCAAAGGGTGAGGAAATTGCTGCTCTTAAAGTCTCTCACTCAGCTGCCATGGATTAGTTACACATTAGTTACGGGCGTGAGCATGATGGGTTGGTCAAATAAAACTCTAGACTTAAAGAAGAGCTATCTAAGACACAAGCAGCATTGGATACTGAAAGATCCTCTAATTCTGCTCATCTAAAGCACATTGTTGATCTGTTAGCTAAGGGATCTCCGTCCTCATCCTCTTTTGTTCCACCCTCTGTTTAAAACTCCAACCTACATCTGCTTTATTGTGTGTTTTGGGTCCTTCTTTACAATTGTAGTGTGCTTTATTGACTTTTGTGGATAATGGCTTTTGTTGTTTTATTCCTTTTTATAACTAATGACTAAGGTTGGTGGTTTTCTTTTTTATGGCTTATTGTGTTATTATTACCTGATATGGCATGTATAGTTTCGTCTTTTAGTTTTTGTCTGATGTCAAAATAGGGAAGATGCATAATTTGATTGCGATACCTTCTAGTGTTCAAAATCTAGTGTTCAAAAGTTCAATGCAATACAAATAGAAACACAGGTTTAATACAGAGCTTGAAATATTTGCCATCGTCAAAAAGAGGGAATTTGTTAGGTGGAAATAAGCTAAGTGTTTTGAAGAATGACAAAGTTGCATAAATCAGGTTGTGTCAACATGATACAAGTTCATCAGTTCATCTAATCTGACTGGGTAAACGACTGCGCAATCAAATAGGAAGACTACACGAAGTAAGAATAGCAGAACATACCACGTGATCTTCGAAGTTCTAAGCAGAAGAGGAAGTCGAGTGCGAGTAGGAGTCCGAGTTGAAATCGGTTTTGTATTCAAGTCCAAATCTATAAATATGGCAATAACTTCTTCAAGGAAGTTTGCGCACTTACATAGAGTGGAAAACAAAACACGATCAAGTTCTTGAGAGAGTTTTGTACGTTACTTAGGGAGTGTTGTGAGTTTGTGAGAAATTATTGTACGATTGTTGTTAATAGTTATTGAATGCAATTGAGTATTGAGCGTAGAATAAGTCTAACAAGTTTGTAAAACTTGAAAGACTTTAAAAGGCTTAAACTTGGGTTTTTTCTAACTTGGGTAGTAAGGAATTAGAGTTTATAACTCCTTATATTACATAGGTGTGTAATGATTGTGTTGTTTGAACTTAAGATAAATAATACAAAGTTCTAAACTAATTATTATTTTATGGAATTATTTACTTTAACTCTCAAACAGTAAATAACAAGTAGTAAGTACGTGTTCCTTTATAGAATTAAGGAGGTCATAATTCTAACACATAGAAAAGCATACAAGATCCCTATAAGGAAAAGAAGATACGTAACAGTGGGATAAGTAAACCTTCAAAAATATAATAGCCCTTGATAAACATGATCTCATTATTTAGCAAGCTAAGATCAAGACCAAATCCCAACCCTCTCTACTCCAATCAATACGAGTCTGAATTCAAACATAAAACTAAAAGAAGATGATGCAATAAAAGGCAATGCAGACATTCTGAACATATTAACTATATGACTTATGAGCAATAATAACAGTCCCCAACAATGGGATAAAACTAAACACAAAGAAACATTGATCTTGCTAGAAAATCCTGCGTTCCTAAAATACCAAGTAAATATTTTGGGTATACAAGGAATTTCCCTTGTTACTCTTGCAGGTACCAGCCTTGTTTATCTGGCCAGATTTATCAATTGAATCATCCATGAATTTCAAGTGCTGCAAGATTTTTGAAACCTTGTATTGATTTCTATCATATTGCAAGATAGAGTTTACTTGGTCCTTACAAAAGTGGGAACTATGAAGCACAACTAAGGTATTCAGAGCTATTAAGAATAATTGAAAGGGGAGTACAAGGAAGTGAAGGCGAAGAAGGAGCACAGTATCACCAAGAATGAGACGAGTGGGAAGAAAGGCTTCTTTCTCATTGGGGATTGCAAAAGCATTCAAAAATAAAGTGATGGGCTCCAAAAATATACAGGCATGCTCCAGGGAGGAAGCTATTTTTTATTTTTATTTTATAACCGTCCAGGGAGGAAACTCTTTTTTGCATCACTCTTCGTTTTTAATTTTTCTATGTTTTTTAATGAGGAGGATTTGATGTGTAATTTTCGAATTGCTTTGAAATGTTTTTACTTGAGCTGAGGGTCTATCAAAGATAGGCTCTATACCTCCAAAGGTTAGGGGTAGGCCTGCGTACACACCACCACCCTCCAAGACCCTACTTGTGGGATTACACTGGGTATTGTTGTTGTTGAGAATGTGATGTGCGGCTCATGGAGTGTGAGAGAATCCAAAAACTGTTCAGAATCATTATGTTTCTTGCAGCTCTTTAACCAAAAGAAATTTGATGGATTCAAATTTAGGCTATCCAATCCTCAAAGTGATTTTATGCAGGAAATGAGACAAAGACCTTTGACCTCCCCCATAGACACACCCAACAACTAGTACGACAAATTGGCAACTACAACAATATTAACAACTGGAAAAAGAATTAAAATATGATATCAAAAAGAACGAAATTGTTTCCTTATGCTTTAATACACATCTATTCTTTTCCTGAGTTTACTTAGGTGGAAACAAAGAAGCACTAATTTTAGTTTATAAGAAGAAACTGAACAACTTTTGATTGGACTTCATTTCTGACACCCCTTAGTATGTTCACATCATTTGGTTGATATTAATGATTAAAATATTTTGTTCCTACGACATGACTCAAAGAGCATAAAAAATTAGGTTAGATGCAATAATATGGGTTGCAGATGGCCTTATTTATATCTTCCACATGGGGCACAAAGTTGAGCTCTTTCCCCCTATTTTAGCTGTGAGAATGTGCACAAAAATAACTGAATATGTTACAACAACAGTAAAATAAATAAGCCTTTGCAACTTTATCTATTTTCCATGGGCATTCTGAAAAACTTCATCTTTGCGTCAATTTGAACAATCATAAGGCTAGAAACTGTGACCAGAATATCTATGCAGTAACTTCAAGCAAAAATCTTCCTCATCAAAACTCTTTGTTTTTAAGTTTTGAAGTTAATTTTTATTTTATAACGTCTAGGGAGGAAGCTCTTTCCTGCATCACTCTTTGTTTGTAATTTTTTATGTTTTTTAAGGAGGAGGATGTGATGTGTGGTTTTCGAAATGCTTTTACTTGAGCTGAGGGTCTATCAGAGACAGGCTCTCTGCCTCCTGAGGTAGGGGTAGGCCTGTGTACCCTAGTACCCTCCCAGACCCTACTTGTGGGATTACACTAGGTATGTTTTTGTTGTTGTTGTTGAGAATGTAATGTGTGGCTCATGGAGTGTGAGAGAATCCAAAAACTGTTCAAAATCATTACGTTTCCTGCAGCTCTTTAACTAAAAGCAATTTGATGCATTCAAATTTAGGCTACCCATTCCACAAATCATATATTTGGCTAAGGGCTTCTCACATATGCTCTACTACTTGTAAAATCATTGTATAATATACCGCGGAACATGCTACGTAAGAGGTGATTTAATTCTAATTTTGAGAAGTGGAAAAGAAAAATCTGGGCTGCAAATGCCCTTATTGATATCTTCCACCTAGAAATGAAATGTCCATGTGGGGCACAAAGTTAACCTCTTTCCCTTATTTTAGCTGTGAGAATGTGCACACAAACAATTGAATATGTTACAACAACAACAAAATAAATTAGCCTTCACAACCTTATCTATTTTCCATGGGCATTCTGAAAAACTCCATCTTGACGTAAATTTGAATAATCAAAAGGCTAGAAATTATGACCGCAATATCTCTGCAGTCACTTCAAGGAAAAATCTTCCTCTACGAACAGACTATACCACAATTAACCAACATTAATTCCCAAATTGAACATAAAATCTCTACCGAGTAAAAATCCAAACTTGCTTTCCATATATTTTTTTTCTTCTAAGTAACATTAACGGACAGTTACTTTATGTAAACTTCTAAAGTGTAACTGGTTACAATTTGTATGTTTTTAATCTTTCATTATCCTTTCTCCCATTAAATCAAAAGAAAATTATTAGGGAATCAGAAACATCAACAACCAAAAAAAAAAAGCTCTTCCACAAATCTCATACAATAGTCTCGCTAGGTTTGATCAATTTCTCCTATCTAAAACAAATAAGTTCCAATTAATCACTTGAAAACAGGAACGCCACAAAAAAAATAATTAAAAAATCAATCCAAAATTTTCTTCCTCTACTTTTGCTCATATTTTCATAGCGATCAAACAAAAAACTTCAAATCAAATTACCAGAAACAAAAGAGAAGAAGGAAATTAACGAAACTCGGAAGATATTTTAATTTTTTCGATGAAAAAATGCTCATCTTGATTGATAATGAAGATATTGCAATGTGATTTTAGAGATTCAATCAAATTACGAAGCTTAAATTTCTTCACTTCTAAGAAATATATATCGATATTCTATATATCTTGTTGGAATCTTCTTTTCTTCTTCTTCTTCTTCTTGACAAATCTTCTTCTTATAACTCTTCAAAGGCTGAAATATAGACTTGAACAACATAGAACTCAATAGTCAGAACTGAAGAACTCAATGATGCTACTCATCTCAAGAATGCTCGACTCATAGGATTCATGCGAAATTATGGACATGAATGACTCAACTCTAGGACCTCTATGAATAACATGAGGTAATTTCATAATTAATAATATAGTTTCAAAAGGAATCGGGAACTCAAGGAATCTGATTCAAAGATACTACTCATCTAAAAAATGTTCGATTCATAGGGTTCATTCGCAAATTTTGGACAAGAACGTCTCCACTCAAGGATTAAAATAATAGAGACTTATGAATACACTATTCTCATCCTCATCTTTAGTATCTCAAGACTTAGTCAAAACTATGGTTGATTACAAACATATTCTCAATTTAAGTATGAGTTGCCTATTTGACTTCATGAGATGAATCGATGAACATGTTTTGATATTCTTTTTGATAGTAAATTGCATTTAGAATCCATGGTAATTGTTGAGTATTCATTTAAGCTTGGAGAAGGTAAGTCCTCTTATGAACATGAGAAATGATGAGTTTACATGCATAATGAGTTGTAAGATGTAGTTCCTACTTCCTTGGAGTTGATGGTTTTTCCTTAGTTATGTGCATTTCGATGTGTCACATGCATGATGGACTGCTAGTCTTGTGTCTTTACTTCTGTAAGGTGTCTAGATCATCATTGGAGGAAGAATGTTCCCAGTGGGGAGATACTATAACACCCCGGAAATTAGTAGGCTACACTAGAGCTAAACGTGAGGGTTAATGTCAAGGGAGAAAGACAAGAGCCAAGGAAAATGGGCAAGGGACAAGGCTGCCCAAAATTGGCAAAGGAGCTGCCCAACATGACCATGAGGGTCTTCATGGCCCGTGGTGCCACCCGTGGTGGTGAGGCAGTAGCCTCCCTAAAGCTGTCTCAAAAAGGCTCCCCTTTACGAGCCACTTCACGGCATGTGGTGATGACCACAGACCGTGGGAAGTCTCATGGGGTTGCCTTCACCTTGTGGGGGAAATTCTAGGGTAGCCTAGCTACTGGTCAAGGGACCGCGGGCACCTTCAAGGGCCGTGGTGTCCTTGGCAGATCGTGAAGGTGGCCGTAGTGACTAGCACTAGGCAGCCTAAGAAGGGTTATTTTGGGAAATTCCTAATTAAGTGAGGTCATTTTGTATAGTATTAGTACAACTATATAAGCTATTTTAACCCTTTTAACACCTCAATTAAGTCATAATTTCCAAAACCCCCAAAAGAATCCCATACTTCATCCTCTCTGAAAATTCTCTCTCTAGAAAACTAAAAGAAGAAGAAGAAGAAGAAGAGGGTCAAACTAGGTCAAGTGTCCATTTCTTCAAGTTTTATAGGCTTTGTAATCAAGGCATTATGGCTTATTCATTCATGGATCCCTTTCATCCATGAAGCCCCATGTTTCCCCCAATTGTGAAGATGAACCCCAATTCAAGTAAGGGTTTATTCCTATATTGTGGGTATTGTTGTATGTTGATCCAATTGAGTGGATATTGATTATTTATGATAGAATTAGTATTGTATCATGTCATTATTATGAAATTACATGTTTTCCATGTCTAACCCTAGTCTAATTGATGAAATAGAAGTAAGTGGGTTTTATGCCTTGAAGGGGGGAAATTGAGGATTTAGAGATAATCTTCTAAGATTGATGATATGTGTTGTAGATTGCTTGAGATTAGGCTTATAGATATGAATTGAATTAAGTTAAACTATGCATGGGAATCTATGTTTGGTATTGATTGAGATTGAGGATATATGAATAATTATGATAAGAATCACTTAAGAATGAAACATGTGGTTAGATTGTCTTGACAATTAGATATGTATGATGATCATGTGAAGTATTGCTTTGGGAGTAAGGCTTGTGGTATGAATGTGATTTCTAGGGCCTTGAGGGTAAAAGCTAATATGAATGAACTAGGAATATTAAGGCTTTGAGAGTGTTACTTCGAGCACTGATGCCCCGACAGACGGAGCGACTGAGATGCAGACGTCACCCAGGCTTAGCATGGCAGAATGATATTTTTACCTCCCTCTCTGTTATTTTGAGATACTTTATGTTATTTTAGTTGCATTTGAGGAAAATTGCTTCTTTTTGTTGGGTGGGGTGAGGTATTTCCATACCTACCTCTTGTGGTTTTGTTTTGTTTGTGAATATTGGGTTGATTTTTATTGATATATATATATATATATATATATATATATATATATATATGTGTGTGTGTGTGTGTT